>JAJONQ010034277.1:0-14020 GCA_036250385.1 Solanum microdontum | reverse complement strand
TATCAAAGAAATTATAAGAGTTTTCAAAATGTTCATCTATGTAAATTCACTTGATAAGATATGACATATAACATGATTAACCATTGTGTGTACCGAACTAAATAGTTTGATAGTGTCATTTTTCTTTGTACCTACAAAATTATAATATTGCAAAGATGAAACAAAAAAAACAAGAACGAATACAAACTTACTCTAGATGTGAAATCAGAAAGATGATAGGCTAGATTCTAGAATGATTAACATCTGATGATAAAGAGAATAGACACAATATATTAAAGTAAATGAGACTCTTTGTTTCCCTCATCTGTTATGCCTCTTCAATTCCATCATTTAAATACGTATTTATTATTATAGGTAGAGCTGTCAAAAAGGGTCGGCCCAGCCCCACCCGGCCCAAGCCTCGCAGGCCAAGGAATTTGAAAGGCTAGGGCGGGCTGGCCCTTCATTCGGAAGGGCCTGAAAATGCTTAATCCAACCCAACCCTAGAAGGGCCTAGGGTTGGGGCGGGCTTGCCCTTCTTTTTTTCTTTTCAAACTTATAATTCTATAACATCAAGAAAATGAGAAGATTTTCAAATCAAATATGGCAAACAATGGTGTTGTTTTAATAACACTAACAAAAAGTCTAGTGTAATTAGCATGTATCTCGCATATCAGATACGCGAGCGAGATATGAGAGTGACAAATAAGATTGGAGGGAGGTGAGGGCATGAGATTTGTCTATGCATCCTAGATACATGTGAATCTACTTGGATAGAGTGTATCTAGAACTGATTAACCTAATTTTGAATCCATATATTCTGAGATACATGTATCTGGACGTACCAAAAACTAGTAAAATTCATAATATTACAACATAGCGTGTATTTAAGTAATTATATTATATATTAATGAGATTATGGTAAGTCACCCTTAAATAAAAAGTTTTGGTCCATGGGCCGACTCCAACCTAGCCCCAATCAAGCCTCAAGGGTCAAGGGCTTATATGAACCGGGCTTATAAGCCCTAGTTTTAGATGAGCTTGAAAAACTCTATCCCAACCCTACCCTAATAACGGGTTGGGTTGGACTGGCCCCAAGGGCTAAGCCCATTTTGATGGCTCTAATTATAGGGTAGGACTAACTGAAGGCTGAAAACTAAATAATTGTACATTGTAATTAAGATACTCCCTATAAATTAAAAGATTTATATATAATATCAAAAAATAACTCCAAGAAATTGAACAGATTACAATAAATCCAATTTCTCATTAAAATAATTTACTCACCTATTAGAGCATTAAAATAAGAATTAAGGAGACATTAATCAACGCAGGTAAATAATTAATAATTAATTAATTTATAAATCGGGCTAGGAGATGAACTTCAAAATTTAAAAGAAGGTGAACGTGCCTTAAGATAATTAAACTTAATTATTTACTAATAGCCAATTAGATGATTTTTAGAATTTTAATTTAGGATAGGAATAAAATAGTAATCTAACTTTTCCCTTTTAACTTTAGACAATGTTGTTAAATTATTAAATGTAATTAACTTTTCAACTTTTAAATTAAGAGTAATTAAGACTAAATAATTAGCAATTTATTTACTAATATTTAATTACTTTGATTATGATTTAGTATAGGGGCAAAATGGTAATCTAACTTTTGCCTAACAGTCTTCCCACTTTTAGTATAATATATATATATATATATATATATATATGATATGATGGTATGATGAAAGAAGAAAAGTCTTGTCTTATATTAAGAAACTCTCCCTTTAGCTGGGTTAAGAAGAGAAAACCTCTTGCGCTGTCGCAACATCAAACCTGTTCCAACAGGGTGATTCTTCTTGTACTCAATTTTCCATTGGAGGTACTGGCTTGCCAGTAGGAACAACTTCTCCAAGGGATCAATAAATTTCGTTCACCATTGATGTAAACCTGATACGCATTTCCTTTATCAATTTGTCATCTTTCATCCTGAAAAGTTCATATTGTCGATTCAGCATGTTAATTTCAGAATTTTTTACCTGACTGGTACCTTCATGAGCTGTTTGTAGAGTATCTCAAATTCGCTCAAACAATAGAGTACAACGAAATTCGATTATATGCAGTAGTGCCGATTCCACAGATCAGAATTTTCAAGGCTTTGACATTTTTTTGCATAACAGTTTTATCCTCCCATCAAAACTATTCACTCTGGTTCCGATGTTTTGATTGCTTGATTGATTGTACACTGAGTAGTTTCTTGTTTCAGGTTCCTTGTGTGATAATTTGTAATAAACTGTCATTGCTTCTGTACTGTTGAGACATTCAAAATTTAGCACATGATGTTCATTTTCCATGTTTTGTTCTCATGACAAAAGAAGGAAAACTGAGAGAGAGAGAGAGCCTATCTCTCATTTGTGACAGATGTTTCTCGTGTTGTAAAAATAGTCCATGGTAAACGACTGAAAACTTATTCGACAAGAAATTTCACTACCTCAGGACTATTATAGTTATGGTTGGCCTGCTGTCTAGTAGTAGTTGGATTGCAGGTGTTCGGAATGCTCCAAACTCTGTTTTGTTTGGTATCATTTTCGTGAAAAATGATTTTCTGGTTTCATGACAGGGGTCTTAACAGGCAGACGAAGAACAAATCTGACTTTTGAAAGGCCATATCGTGAACATGCCTGAAGAAGGACATCGATAAATGTTAATAAACAATGATATCTTATTTGTAAATGTTAGCGGAAACGTGAAATTGAAGAACAAGGAAGAACAACAATATTTAACGTGATTCGCATCAAAATGATCCTACATCCACCAAAGAACAACTGCCGCAATATTTATTTCACTCTGCAAAGAATACAAGTGAAATACTACAAGTGAGAGCATCAAATGCCTTAGAAGGTGAGAGGGCAAGTGAGAGGATGATTTGAAAATGAATTAAGAGCTACCTATTTATAGGAATGAATTCTTCATATTGATGTCATTCATGACATCATTATGTGTCAAAAATGTCAAGGTTAAACATGTGAAACCATTTTATGGTTTACCTAAATTTCACCTATCAAAATACTATCTTGACTTTTATTTTGTACTAATTATCTTCCTACCAAATCTTTATATTAATTCATCTTCCATTGAGTTTGATTCCTCAAGAACCAAACCAACTCTTTCAATCTCCACCTTTGTTTCCGTTCTGAGCATGCGTATAAACAACTCCAGCCAAAACTTCTAAGCTTACTGGGCAATCCCGTTGTAAGAAACAAGAAGAATCAAACCTTTGTTGAACATACTAGCTCCACCTAGCAGTTGTTCTCTCAGAGTTGCATCAATTGATGCATACTCCCGCCAAGTCCTTGCAGTGTGCAAACTTGGCAGGCGGGATTATCTTGGTCAACATGTCTGCATCATTATCGTCTGTGATAACCTTCTCAACATTGATAGATCCATTTTCAACGACATCTCGAATAAAATGAAATCTGACATCAATGTGTTTGGTGAGCTCATGAAATCTTTGATTTTTAATCAAATGAATAGCACTTTGACTATCACATCTTAGAACTGATTCCAGTTGAACCAAACTCAATTCTGCCACCAAACCTTTCAACCAGATAGCTTCTTTCATTGCTTTCGTTGTTGCCATATATTCTACCTCTGTTGTAGACAAAGCGACAATCGACTATAAAGTTGATTTCCAACTAACGGCACTGCCAACGAGAGTAAAGATGTATCCAGCTGTGGACCTCCTTCTATCAAGATTCCCTACATAGTCAGAATCTACATAACCGAGAATTGAAATACCTTCACTTTTCCGGAGGTTAGGCCAACATCAGGAGCTCCTTTGCGATATCTCAATATCCACTTCACAGCTTCCCAATGCCTTTTTCCTGGATTTGCCATGTACCTTTTTACCACACTTACAGTTGAGCAATATCTGGACGTGTGCACACCATAGCATATATAATGCTGCCAACTGCGCTCGCATAAGGAACATTTGACATATGCTCCACCTCATCCATAGACTGAGGCATTTGTAACTCTGAAACCTTGAAATGAGAAGCTAACGGTGTACATACAAGCTTGCTCATATGCATATTGAATCTCTCAAGAACCTTTTCTATGTACCTCTTTTGAGAAAGATGTACAACACTGTCTTCTCTTGAAATCTCCATTCCAAGGATTTTCTTTGCAACTCCCAAATCCTTCATGTCAAATTCCTTGCTTAACAGTTTCTTCAAAATATTTATCTATGTGATGTTGTTAGCAACAATAAGCATATCATCAACATACAACAATAGACAAATCATTGAGTTACCAGACATCTTCTTGTGATACACACATCTATCAAATACACTCCTCGAAAATTCATGTGTAGTAATAAATGCATCAAACCTCTTGTACCACTGTCTAGGGGATTGCTTCAAACCATACAAAGACTTCTTCAGTTGACATACATGATCTTCTTTTCCCTAAGCTAGGAAACCTTCAGGCTGATCCATATAGATTGTCTCTTCTAGATCACCATGTAAGAAAGCAGTTTTGACATCAAGGCGTTAAAGCTCTAAATTGTGCAACCAATGCTAGTAACACGTGAATTGAGTTATGTTTAACGACTAGAGAGAAGATCTCATTGTAGTCATTTCCCTCCTTCTGGCTGAAACCCACCCTTTGCAACCAATCTCGCCTTGAACCTAGCATCTTCTACTTTTGAAATATCCTCTTTCTTTCTGTAGACCCATTTGCATCCATTTGTCCTCTTCCCCTTTGGCCTTTTAACTAAGACCCATGTCTCATTTTTGTGAAGAGACTCCATCTATTCCATCATGGCTAATTGCCATTGTGCAGCATCTTTGCAAGAAGTTGCTTCAACATACGAGGAGGGCTTGAGATCCTTAATCTCTTCTTCTGCAGCTACAAACGCATATGCAATCAGATTTTCTTGCTCTATAAGACGTTCCGGTTTCCATATCTACCTTTTGTCTTTTCCCTTCGCAATTGTGTATGGTTAATTGACAGCAAGTTCTTCAGGATCTGCATCTTTTGACTCATCAATTTGAGTCTCTTGATCCCCTTCCTTGGTAAGCTCCACCTGCTCGTTGTTCTCGTTTCTTGATAACTCCACGAAAACTTTACGAGGATCAAGTATAGAAGACTCATCAAAGGTAACATCTCTACTAACTACAAATTTGAGTAAAGACAAACACCAAAGTTTGTACCCTTTTACTCCATTTACATACCCTACGAATATGGCCTTTTTAGCCCTTGGTTCAAGCTTTCCTTGATTAACATGATAATAAGCTGGACACCTAAATATTCTCAAGTATGAATAGTTAGAAGGTTCACCTGACCATACCTCATTCGGAGTCTTAAAGTCAATCGATGATGCCGGAGATCGATTGACAATATGAGAAGCAATATGAACTGCTTCACCCCAAAATACTTTGGACACTCTGTCTTGTAAGAGCATACAACGAGCCTTCTCAAGAAGAGTTATGTTCATTCTCTCGGCAACTCCATTCTGCTGTGGTGTGTGCCTGACCGTCTTATGTCTTGCAATCTCATGAACCTTGCAGAAATCATTGAACTCTTCACTACAAAACTCCAAGCCATTGTCTGTGCGAAGATACTTGATTTTTATCTCCATTTGATTTTCAACCAAAATCCTCCACTCTTTAAATGCTTCAAAAACATCACTTTTTGCTTTCAAGAAATGCACCCAAACCTTTCGTGAAAAATCATCAATGAATGTGACAAGATACCTCTTTTCTCCCTTCGATGGAAGCTTAGAGGGACCCCATAAATCTGAATGGATGTAGTCTAGCACCCCTCCCGTCTTGTGTTTTCCAGTGTTGAAGCTGACTTTTTTCTGCTTCCCTAAGATGCAGTGCTCAATAAATTCAAGTGTGTTGATCTTCTCACCATTCAAAAGGTTGCGGTTGCTCAACATCTCCAATCCTCGTGAGCTCATATGGCCTAGTCTCATGTGCCATATTTTTGCCTTGTCATCATTAGATAACTGCACTATAGATGCATTTACAGAGCTAATAATGGTGCTTCCCGCAAGTGTGTAGAGATCATTTTCCAACTTGGCCTTCAACATGACTAAAGACCCTTTAGTCACTTTCATAGTTCCTCATTCACTTATGTACTTGTAGACTTGTTTATCCAAAATACCCAGGGAGATCAAATTTTTCTTCAGATCAGGAACATAACGGACTTCTGTAATAGTCCTCACGGTTCCATCATGGCAGCGAACACAAACTGAACCAATGCCAACTATTTTACAAGTTGCATTATTGCCCATTAATATAGTTCCTCCACTTGTTTAATAACTGCTGAACCAGTCTCTTTGGAATGTCATATGCAGAGTACAACCAGAGTCTAAGGCCCATTTATTGTCATAAACTTCACTATTGCATGATGTTGTTAGTACATAATCATCATTAGAATCATGTACTTTCTCAACAGTGGATGCACTCACCTTTTCTTTGGACTTCGACATAGGGCAATTTCGTTCAAAGTGCCCCTTCTTGTGACAGCCCCAACACTCCGCATTCTTCTTGTTCACATGAGACTTTGATCTGTACTTCGATTTGCTCATTCCCTGTTGGCTAGTACGGCCTCTCACAAAGAGCCCATTAGATTCGTCACCTTTGTCTTACTCAAAATGCATCCACACATCACAAGATTTAAGTGCTTGCCGCACTTGCTCAAGAGTGATAGGCTCTTTGCTATACATCATTTGAATTCTCAATATCACGATATTTTGAAGTCAATGAAAATAGCAAAGCACATGCTAGTGTCTCCTCATCTTTTTTAACTCCATCAGTCTGTAAGTCCATCACAAGTTTGTTGAAAACATCTAGATGGTCTTGGAACAAAGTACCTGAATCCATCTTAAATGTGTTAAGACTCCGTTGTAACAACATCCTTGTTGTCACTGACCGGTCCTGTTAAAGCCTTTCCAGCCTTTTCCATAACTCTTTGGCCGTCTCCTCAGTACTTGTACTCACTTCACAAAGTATGTTAGGTGCAAGGGATAGTTAGATTACACTTAATGCATCTCCTTCAATCTTCTCCTTGTCGAAATCCGATGTGTTATCAGGATACTTTCCGTCAATAGCATGGATTGAACCTTCCCTCCGCAGTAACGCCATCATTTTGATCTTCCAGATATTGAAGTTGTGGCGCCCACTAAATCTATCAATTTCAAACTTCATGGAACTCATCTTTACTTGTTCTTCCTTTTCTACTACAATGTATTTGGAAATAGAGAAAATCAAAGTAATTCTATTCTGATGTGGAAGTTCAAACTATGCTGCAACCACAGAACATACTCAGATAAAACCTTGGCTCTGATACCAATTGTTAATGAAAACGTGAAATTAAAGAACAAGAAAGAACAACAATACTTAACGTGGTTTGGATCAAATTGATCCTACGTCTACCAAAGAACAATTGCACCAATATTTATTTCACTCTATAAAGAATACAAGTGGAATACTACAAGAGAGAGAACATCAAATGCCTTAGAAGGTGAGAAGCCAAGGGAGAGGATGATTTGAAAATGAATTAAGAGCTACCTATTTATAGGAATAAATTCTTCCTATTGATGTCATCCATGACATCACTATGTGTCAAAAATGTCAAGGTTAAACATATGAAATCATTTTATGGTTTGCCTAAATTTCACCTACCAAGATACTATCTTGACTTTTATTTTGTACTAATTATCTTCCTACCAAATCTTCATATTAATTCATCTTCCATTGAGTTTGATTCCTCAAGAACCAAACCAACTCTTTCAGTAAACTGTAAAATCAACACGTAAGAGTTCAAAACTAAACAACCGTGTAGACAACATGAGTTATAGCAAGAAGCGGAATTAAGCTTGAAATAACCTCCACAAATTGTAAATGTCATAAGACTCTTATGAGGATTATGTATTTGAATAAATTTTTATTATTTGAAAGGGCAAATTGATAATTCGGCGTTGGGAACTAACATTTATTATAGATTGACAATTGAGAATGCATCCGGTGTTTATACCAGACGAAAACACTTAACCTTGGCAATTAAAAATTATACTGAAAAAAGTTTAATAATAATGTGAATGAAAGTCACATGTGTTGCAATTTTTGGTTTGTGCAAACACCCCGATACAGAAACTTGACATACATGTCAATTTTGTGTCATAGGTGGAGTCCTACATGTATTATGCCACATAAGACGTGTGCAGGGGCGGACCTACCTTGTTGCAAGTGGGTTCATATGAACCCACTTCGTTGAAAAAATACACTATATATACATATATATTCAATCTGTTTTTTCAAACAAAACACTATAAATAATTAATTTGACCCCACTTAAATCAATAGTAACATGTAGCCCAACGGCAAAGTAGTTACAATTTGACTAATGCATTGCGGGTACGATTCCCACCCACAACATTTAATACTTCATTTTTTTTTCATATGTTGAACCTACTTGGTAAAATTTCTGGGTCCGCCACTGGATGTGTGTCTACTTGTTCAATTTTATACACTTTTAATAATATACATGATTAATATGTCGTCATCATTAACGTCTAGTATCGAAAAGCTTAAAATTAAACATAAATTTCTTAAGTGTAATAATAATAAGTATATGTTTTGATAAGAATAGTAGAAACCATAAACAGAGTCTCAAAAGTCATAAAGGCAGATTCTAAATTTTTATTATTATTTTAACTATATAATTATAATGGGCATGCTTTCTTCCATTGTGGAAATTAAGCTAAAGTAATGGAGTACTTATTATATAATCTTTTATCTGACTGCTAATGACTTTGTTTTCCTCCTTTTCCTTGCTATATATTAAGCTAAAGTAATACTTATTATATAATCTTTTATCTGGCTGCTAATGACTTTCCTTTTCTCCTTTTCCTTGCTATATATTTGTTTTTTTTCAATTAAGTATTTGTGTTTGTCGATTGGTAATGTGCACACCAGCTGGTTGAAATACTTTTTATTAAAATAAAAGGAATCATTATTCTTCCATTACTGCTATTTAAAACGAATTTTTTTTACAGTTGATTATTATCTTTGAGAGATATATAGAGCATCATTAGCTTTCTGATCATAAGAAATATTTTTATTTTTCTTTACCTCAAGAATATTGTTCAATGGACATAATAATTTCTCTTGTATCTGATTGTGTTGTTAAGGTAGGGGGGTTGATTTGTAAATGCATCTATCCGAAGATTGAAAATATTATTCATTTCTCATCAGAAATTGAAAATCTAAGGAAGGAAATGGAGAAGCTAACAAGTTAAGAGATGATAAAAAAGGAAATGAGGGAAATAATGTTGTCAAGTGGATCGAAGATGTTTGCGAGTTGGAGAATGAATGGACAAGTATGCAAGAAAGCATTGCAGCGGCTAAGACGCTTACATATAAGTGTTGTCCAAATTGCAGCCTCCGTTCGGAAGTCTACACTCAAGCACAGAACATGGCAGATCGAATTTGCATGATTAAAGAAGTCGGAGAACGCTTTGGGTCCATTTTGGCGGTGAAAAAAGTTGAGTTCATCCCGGTACGATCAATACAAGGTCAATCAACATCAAGGAATCTCAACAAAATCATGCAACTGTTAGAAGATGATAAGGTATTGTTATAATTAACTCAACATTTAATTTTAAATATTTTACGATTTGGTAATTGCTAAAGTGGATCCACTAGCTTAAGTCATTGATGTTGAATATTTTGTAATATATAAAGGTCTTAAATTGAACAGACACATCTGTTCGTGAAAGAACATGACTGTTGTTTTATTTAAAAATATATATACAAGGAAAATGACTTAGTTTTCGAAAAACCGATTAAACTTATGGTTTAAGAGAAATCGGGTTTCCAAAAGGACAGAGTCGCCACTTAATTTTTTTAGTAAAAATCAAGAAAACTTAAGGGTTTCAAAAAGATTTAAACAGATAAAATCAATTGAAAACGGGTTCGAAGTTCAATGTACATTCCGAGAAGGTGTTAGGCCCTCGGAATGCCCGCTAACTCGCGGTTGACCGACGATTTGACCAAAAATGATTTTGACTAATTTTAAAATTTTAACTAAAGTAAAAGAATTCATTTATTTTAACTAATTATATTTATTACTATTATTATTTGCTTTCTTTTATTTACTTACTCGCTACTATTACTTTTCTAGTTAATTATTTTTTAGGGGAAGTAAACTAAGGGGGATCATTCTAAAGGGAATAATTTAAGAAAAGAAAAAAAAGAAAAAGAGTGTAAGTCCAACTAAAGAAAATGAGTAAAATTAAGTGATAAGTAAGAATATATATATATATATATATATATACGTATATATATATGTTTAAATTAAGAAAAGAAAATAAGAAATGACTTCTCTTGGGGGGGGGTTTAATAAAATAAAATAAAATAAAAAATAATAATAATAATAAATAAAAAAATCAAATAGGATGTTAGTTGACATAATAATAAATAAAGGGTAAATGGAAGAAAAGTCAAGTTTGGGCCTTTGGCCCACATTCTCGAGTCTTGGACCTGTCCTAAATCTAAAAATGCACCAAATCATGAATTTGGGCCTATCGACTCATAATCATGCTGTTGGATTTTCTTTTGGACTTTTTGGGCCCATCTTCACTGGAACCTATTGCTGAAATTTTTTGCATCAATACTTCGGTTGTGACTCGGGGAGAACAAGGTTGAGCCTCTTTGGCTCAAGATGAAATGCGCGCACACACAAAAAATGACGAAGGAGTCCATGGACTCACTCAAAGGTTCATGCAAGAAAAATAAAAGAGAAAATAATTAGCACGTATTAAAGGAAAGGCTAATTCATACACAAATATCAGTCCAAATGGAAATAGGGGTTGTGTAAGCATGAGGAAATCTTAACGCTAAAGGAACAAAGCAACTAGAGCCATAGCTAACTGCTTCAAAAAGCTACAACAATTCTACCAACTTAAGATGTCAATCGATCCAATCTTTCGAGGTATAAACGACATAATGGAAAATTAAGACTAAGAAAAGTTTGACAACTTAGACAACTTTCGGCTCCTAACAGTAGCAAATACATACACTTGAACAAATAAAATTCATTCAAAGGGAAAGAAGACAAGGACAGAACCTCGTATAAAACATGTGATTAGTGAATAATACATCTTATGCAATAATCAAGCCAACTTTACAAAAGAAAATTAATGATGCTAGTTTATTATGCAAAATAATAGAAATTTTAAGGACAGCAACCAGCCAACTCATTTCAAGAAAACTACTATCATATTCAAACAACTAAACATGGCCAACATTCTTACTCAACCTAGCATGCTTATAAACATTGTTGAGGCCGACATCCTTGATTAATAATACTAAATACAAGAGTAAGCTAATTAAACCGATTATGCTTATGATAGATAATTTCAGATTTTATGAGACAATGAAAACCAAGGACGGCATGCTCATTTTTTCAAGATGAGGACAAAATTGTATTAAACCAAAACATGAATTCTAACTCAGAACCAACTCCCTGCTATCGATAATGAACAGGGTAAACCAAAGTAAAATCATAAAGGAAGATTAAATGTTAGTCGACAAGCGTGATAGCCGTGAGTGCAGGAAGAACACAAACATCAGTGTAAACTCATACGAGCATCAAAACCATTTTGAAAGCAAAGAATGGACAAACAGCAAAGGGCTATATAACTAGTTTTATCACTAATTTGCAGCCAAACAATGAGTCGGAAATAACTAAAATTCCAACAGTGAGCAGCTCACACGACTTACAAAATCGAACATCATCCAAGACGATTCAGAATTAGGAGGAATTTACCTTTAGGAGAGCAGCGATTTGGGACAAGAAACGAGCAGGGACGAGCTTCTTCGATACCACTAAAATGCGGTTCCGAGAACTTGGATGAACCAACCCAGCAAGCGATATCAAAGGTTGAGCAAAATCGAGATTCTCAATCCCTTTATGCCGTCAGAAAACTATGGCTTAAGTGTATTTTTTCCTTTGTAATACTTTTCTCCCACTATTTTCTTAGCACAAAATTTGCGGACTAAAAATCTCCCCCCCTCAACAATGAAGGATATCGAACTATTTATCAACGAAATTAGGGCAAAATGGGTGAATAGGCGGGAAATTTTCGAATGGGGACGAGGCCCATTCAAATTTCAAACTCCAAGCTTTCACCATTTTAGGGAGACCTCCTTTTTCTCAAGGTTTTTCCCTATTCCGGAAGAGGAAGGGGTAATTACGTGTGCCTGCTATTGCTCTGTTGCCACATTAATGGGGATAAGGACGTTTTGAAGAAGAAGCCAAAGGGAAGCAGTGTACTGCCTGGCTGCTGGACGTTTTCTGGGTTTCTTCGCCTGAAAAAGAAGAAGAAACGAGGTGGGTCTATTTTGTTTGGTATTGTATGTTGTTGCTGAAGTTGCATTGCTGATATTATTGTTGAATGGAGTGGGCTGGGTCATTTAGTGGGCTGCTGGGATTAATTGATAAAAGGAGAAGTGGGCTGGAAAAATGGAAAAGGCCCAAAAATGGGTCTTACAAAGAGTTGGAATAAATTGATTATGTGTGGCTAAAATTGTAATTAAATAATAACCCAAATAAATTTCAATTGTGACAAAATTGAACTCAATCGGTGAATTTGGTCAAACTTAAACAAGATGAATTAATATAAATTAATTAACGAGCTTCTTATTTTTTAACAAAATAAAATAATCAACTTAAGTATAAACTAATTAACTCAACAATATAAGCTACTAATTAAACTAATTAACTAAAATTTTTTATTATTTTTTGAGACGATTTTCGAATAATCATAAAATATACTAATTATATACATAATTATGTAAAATATATAAAAATGACAACCATTTAAAATAATTTGCAAACTATTTTTGAAAATTTATAAAACTAATTATTTAAATCGTTTAAAAATTAAAGAAGCTCGATGATTAATCTATATTGGGGAGGTCCAAAATTGGATGTCAACAACTGTTATGAAAAGTTATTTGTTCATGAAAGAACACGACTTTTATGAAAAGTCATATGTTCATGAAAGAACATGACTCTTATGAAAAGTCATGTCTTCATGAAAGAACACGACTCTTATGAAGAGTCATCTCTTAAGTTCTATAAATATAAAGACTCTCTAAAAGTAACCTAAGAAAAATCTGCATGTATAAACAAAGGGGTTTGTTGTATCCTTGAAGAGAGTTATTTGTCCCCAATATGTATATGGGCAATATGTCTTTAAAGAAAGTGATTACACTCCTCAAAGCCATCTTCTTCTTCAATAATATTTCCTATTATTATATTTCAAACAATTTAAGACAATCCTACGGAGGCACGTAGTTTGAGACTAGGAGATTGTTACTAAAGACCACATCATAGAGCATTCAACTCAAAATCCTCTTGGTACAAAGTACAATCCCAATGGAATAGTGAAAATCAATATCATATCATAACACTTGAAAAGGCAACAATCAAAGTTTACCAATCCAATCATAAAGTCATATAAGAGTAGCTCCTTTCAAAACCATGGTTTCATAAAATAGTTCATATAGATTCCTTCCTAAGCATCCAAATCATGATTTCCTTTCAAATGTGAGAAAAACTTTCACAATTCATTGATACTTATCTTAAAAACATCCTTTAGTCATAATTCATCTTTTCATAAAACATGCATAAATCATTAATTAAATTCATGATCATAATTAATAGTTCATAAGTAAAATCAAAACATAAAACATGAATCCATATGTAATCAATTATAAACCATGTAATTGAATCAAATCAAGCATAATAATGTCACGCCCCGAGCCTACACCCTGGGCGGGACCGGCACCCGGAGACCATTTCTGGCCCCAAGCGAACCCTTGGCCTGACTTTCTTAACTCAGTGGAAACCTAACCCAATAGAATAACTCAATGCAATGCAATATTACAAAACAACTTAACTTATAAAATATGGCCATAAAGGCAACTCGAATCTCAAAATAGAATATTTACATATATACATAGATGAGA
>JAJONQ010034276.1:0-19937 GCA_036250385.1 Solanum microdontum | reverse complement strand
CTTGAACTTGAACTTGAACTTGAACTTGAACTTGAACTTGAAATTAGAACTTGAACTTGAACTTGAACTTAGAACTTGAACTTGAACTTGAACTTGAACTTGAATTTAGAACTTGAACTTGAACTTAGAATTTGAACTGAACTTAGAACTTGAACTTGAAATTAGAACTTTAACTTGAATTTAGAATTTGAACTTGAACTTTGAATTTGAACTTGAACTTAAAATTAGAACTTGAACTTGAACTTGAACTTAGAATTTGAAATTAAACTTAGAACTTGAACTTGAAATTAGAACTTGAACATAGAATTTGAACTTGAACTTAGAACTTGAACTTGAACTTAGAATTTGAACTTGAACTTGAAATTAGAATTTGAACTTGAACTTAGAACTTAGAACTTGAACTTGAAATTAGAACTTGAAGTTGAAATTAGAAGTTGAACGTGAACTGACAAAAGTTTCTCCACAAAAATGAGTTTAAGGATCACTGAAGAGAGAAACTAGGGTTAAACATTTGGAGATGTTTAGACCAAGGTCTGTACGATGTTGAATAATTGAAAGAATGAGACACATACACCAATCTAAGGTGTAAACATCGTAGCACGTGTTTCATACCACGTGTGTCAAGCGATCAATGGGTCAATGAAGGAATATTCCCTGCTTCTTCATTGTGTGAGACCCAGAAAAGTTAAAATGACTTTTTCAATGAAATACCCTTTGACCTTTTGCTGTTTCTTGAAGTTTCAAATCGGTGTTGCTACTTTAGCATATTACTAATAGCCATGAGCGATTCGACAATACAGTGCATGTTTAGGAAAGTAGTTGATATGGAACAAATAGATTCGAGTAGAAAGAGAAGATGAATAAATGAACAATTCAACTTGTATACATAGGCCGGCTATTACACTCGAGTGTAATTGTGTGTATAGAGTTAAATATGAACTCGAGTTAATATCCTTGATAGAATGAGGGATCAAATAAGTAACTACTGAAGTAGTGAATGAAGTTTGGGTTATTGTGAGTAATAGTGTCCTTAAAATAATAGTGAATTCTTTCCGCATGTGATTGAATTCTTATGTAAGGGCTTGTTAAACCTTAAAGGTAAGCTCTTAATGCTCACAGGTCGCACGAACTATTTGTCGTATGAATTGTGTGTCTGATTGATATAATGTTGACTTGGGTCTTGTCCACCATGTACGAAGTGGGAGATGTAAGTTTTGGGTTGTGGGTCGCCCATGTGGACCGATCCGACCCGACCCAATATGTTTCATGCCTTATCCAAATTAATTAATTAATAATTAATTGGATAAATCTTTTTAAAGGATGAGGCAAAACAATTACAAACTCTTTAAAAGACTCCTAATGGATGTTTTAGAAAAAGAGAAAAACGTGAAAAGGTGTAAGTAGAGAGAGGAAAACGTGTGAAATAAAAAACAAAAAATAAGCAATCAGTAAGAAACAAATAATTGAGTTTCTGAGACGAATCAATCAGTACACAGAAGAAGACTTCTAGTTTGTGAATAGATCTTTGTTTCCCAGTGATTCAAAGACGGACTAGAGTGCAATCCTGTCAAAGAAGCAGATCGACGACTTTCGCTGCGAATTACAAGGTACATAACTCGTTGTTGAATAACTTAATATTCCATCAATGGTATCAGAGCCATTGTTTATGATCCATCATGTGCTGCGTACTTGAGAATTCACTGTCTATGTTTATAAGAAATAAAATAGATTCTATGTCTTTTAAAATCAGTGAATAGAAAAAATTGAATGATGTTAATTTTCATGACGCTTAGATGTGTATTAATTTTATGTGAAATAGGATTCAGAATCCTATTTGATTTTCAATCATAAAATAGATAGGATTGCTTGTCCTACTAAGAAAGAAATTCTATTTTTAATACTGTTTCTTTTTAATAGCTATCTGAAAATAAAATGTACGATGTTTGGGTCGAAATTATTTTTTTCATAATCTGCTCGTGCTTCGCTTTCCGAAAACATATTATAATGGAAAAACAAAATTATAACGAGTGAGATACGAATTATTAAAAAAATTGGATATTTTTTTTGTTTTTCGAAAAACTGCATCTGTTTAGAGTAATCTGAAAATTTGCTGTGAAGTTTTTGGTGGAAACTTATTACTCTTTATGATTTGCTCGTTTTAAGCTTCAAAAACATATTATATTAAGAAAACCGACTTAAAATGAGCAAGACATGAATTTTTCAACAAATGACTGAAAAAAAAAACATATTTTTTTTATTGAGATTAGTGTCCTATTTAGGATTATTTTTATATGTCCCCTTTTAGGATCTTACTATTCTTGAGTATGAGTTTAATCCTTATGTTCCTTGAACAATTCCTTGCCTTTTACGAAAATTTGTGACATATGTTGTCGCATTAAATGGTATTAATCATATTTTCATTTTGCTTCCATTTCAAATATGGTTGAACGGGAACATGCTCAAACTACTCCAAGTGGGAGTTCTCAAAGTCGAGCAACGGGACAAGGTAGAAGACTAAGCCATCGTAAGACATGTTTTCGAGGGGGTGAAATCGTACAGATTGGCGGCCCAAGGGCGACACAAAATCAGTCAAGGAACCAAAGGGCCATTCGAAGGGGAAAAGAGAAAAAATTTAAGGAGTTTGAATCATTGCAGATGTCCCCTAATACGTCAGCACGTGGTTTTATTCACCTTTTTAAAAATAAAATGGGCTGAATTGGCTGATTATAAGGAAATTTCAGATTGGAGAGCCTTGACTTATTTAACAGACACTCTCCGTGAACCTTGGGGTAGTAGATTGACTGATGTTTATCATGACATTTGGCCCAGTCAACCTTTTAGGGTTTACATTAGTTGTCTTGAAGACTTGTGGGAGGATTTCAGTCTTTGAATTACTTGTAAACTTTTGTTGCTTATTTGTTTTTCAAGATATGAATTATGTAGTTTGTTTTTCTCTCAAATTATGTTATTAGACTTAAAAATCCTTGTTATCAAAGTCTTCAATATATTAAATATACACATTAAGAAATTAGATTTGAATTTTGATTAAATATTTAGTTTGTAGATGATGATTGGATGCATACGTGTCTTTTCGATTTTACATTAAATATTAAATCTTTATGAGAATTAATTTTCTTAAATGTGTATGTCACATGCATAATTGATTAAAATTCTTGCCTAATTATGTGTCAATAACAGACATGACATCAAAAAGTATCATTGCTGACTTAAACAAAGATGAAAAACTTAACGGTGATAATTATGACATCTGGAGTCGTAAAATATGGTATGTACTGGAAGAGCAAAATGCTTTGGAAGGTATAAATCATGTTTTGAATGAACCAGAAGAGGGTAATACTGCACAACACAAAAGGGATCTTGAAGCTTACACATCTTGGAAGAAGGCTAACTCCACTGCACGTGGAATAATAGTTAGTTCTGTAGTTGATGATCTCATACATGAATGTGAGGAATTCCCTACTGCTCATGCTATGTGGGCACATCTACGAGGAACGTATGGGGGTACGTCTGTAACCCGCCTCTGACAGTTGACTATCCAATTTGACACTTACAAAAAACGTCATGATCAGAATATCAAACAACACCTTAGGGTGATGTCAAACATGATAGCTCAACTTAAGAGTGCTGGCCATGTTCTTTCAGATGAACAACAAGTTCAAGCAGTGATACAGTCTCTTCCCAATAATTGGGAACATTTGAAGGTTAACTTGACCCATAATGATAGCATCAAAACCTTTTCTAATGTTGCATGCCATGTTGAACTTGAAGATGAGCGCCTTGGTGCTGCTAAAACTGCTTCTAATGCCTTTGTGGCAGAGTCAAGTGGTACACAATCTTTAGGCTTCAAGCGCAAGAAAAATTGGAAAATAAATGGGAAAGACAAAGAGACTGGAGAAGGACCCTCTAAGAAAAAGAAGAAGCCAAACTCCAAGACAGGAAAACGGTTTTTCAAGAAGAGAGACAAGAGTAAAATGAAGTGCTACAATTCCAAGAATTAGGGCATTTTGCTCGTGAATGTATTGAGCCTAAAAAGGTAGCATTTCTAAATGCATCTCTAAGTGCTACATATGTTTATAGCACTTCTTTACTAACTAAATCTTATCCTATGTGGATTATAGACTCAGGATCCACCGACCACGTGAGTCGAGAAAGAGAGGCGTTTGTGGAGTTTCGTCGAGTTTCATCTAAATCAAGGTGGATCTACGTAGGAAATAATGCTAGGCTTGAAGTCAAAGGTATAGGCACTTGCAAAGTGGACTTGCGTGGTGGCCGTTCCTTGATGTTGCATGACGTCCTATATACTCCAGAGATTCGACGAAACTTAGTGTCTGTGTCTGTTCTTTTAGACGTTGGTTTTGATTTGTTTTTTAGTCGTAATGATGTTAGAATAATTCTAGATAATGTTTTATATGCTTCTGGACTTCGTTATGATCGTTTTATCGTATTAGATTGTAATCCTTCAACTTATGACTATTATGTTGACCGTTGTGTAAAGGCATGTTATTCAAGTAACAATGATGTTGATATTATTACATGGCATGCTTGATTAGGTCACATAGGACAAGATCGAATGAATAGGTTGGCAAAAGAAGGGCATTTAGGTTCTTTCACCAAAATTGAAATGCCAACTTGTGAAAATTGTCTTGCTAGAAAGATTACGCGTAAACCATTTGGAAAGGCTAAGAGAACTGAGTTCCCACTTCAATTAATTCATTCTGATATTTGTGGTCCAATGAATGTAAGGGCAAGGTCTGGCGCTACATATTTCATTACATTTAATGATGATTTCACGCGTTTTGGTTATGTCTATTTGATTGCTCATAAATCTGAAGCACTTGAGTGCTTTAAAAGATATTTGGATGAAGTTGAAAATCAATTAGAAAAAAGCATAAAAGCTTTAAGAACCGATCGAGGACGTGAATATTTGTCAAAACAATTTGAAGAATTATGTAGTAAAAAGGGTATTATCAGACAATTAACTACACCTTATACACCTTAACAAAATGGTGTAGTTGAAAGAAGGAATATAACATTATTAAACATGACAAGATCAATGATGGCGCAGGCAAATTTGTCTATCTCTTTCTGGGGAGATGCATTATTGACTGCAACTTACATATTGAACATAGTGCCTTCTAAGTCAGTGTCTTCCACTCCTTATGAACTTTGGACTGGTCATAAAACAAACCTGAATGAACTATGACCGTGGGGTTGTGTGACATATATTAAAGATCGTTTTGGTGAGTTTGGTAAACTAAGTCCAAAAGGAAAGAAATGTATCTTTATAAGGTATTTTGAACGCTCTAAAGGATATGTGTTCATCGATGAACTGGAGGATGGAAGTATTACTGAAATTGTATCACGAGATGTTAGATTTTTGGAAAATGATTTTCCCAAAAAGGGAGAAATAGGTGAAGTTGAGCCTTTGTACGAAATGTTGAATTCAGAAGATCAGGTAATGTTGTCAAACATACTTGATAATTCAATGGATCAAGAAATGATTCCTGGTCCGAGTGGGAGTTATGAATCTCAAAATCCTATAGAGGAATATGAACTTCTAATACGTAAGGAATATAAACAATCTTATGAGATTGAGGATTATGTTTTCATGGTATCTCCCACAGAATTCGATGAACCTAATTCTGTAACTGAGGCCTTATCGAGACCTGAAAGGGATGAATGGTTAAAAATGATGAAAGAAGAATTAGAGTTCATGAAAACCAATAAAGTCTGGGATCTAGTTGACCTTCCTCAGGAACGTAAAGCTACTGGGAATAAATGGATTCTTAAAGTTAAACATAAATCGGATGGGCCAATAGAAAGACACAAAGCACGATTGGTTGCAAAAGGTTTTACTCAAGAAGTTGGAATAGACTATGAGGAAACTTTTTCACCAGTTGTGAAGTTTAATTCCATACGATTACTTTAAGCTATTGTTGCACGGTTAGATCTGGAATTATACCAAATGGATGTGAAGACCGCTTTACTCAATGGAGAATTAAACGAGGAAATCTACATGGAACAACCAGTAAGTTTCATTGTTAAAGGTTAAGAAAAGAAGGTATGTAAATTGAGAAGATCAATTTATGGCCTAAAGCAATCTTCAAGACAGTGGTATCTAAGATTTCATAAGGAGGTGATGTCATTTGATTTCACCATGATCGATGAAGACCATTGCATCTACGTGAAAAAGTCCAATGGAAATTTTGTAATTCTTTCTCTTTACGTAGATGATATTCTATTAGCTGGAAATAATTTGGGGTATGTGAAAACTGTCAAGTCATGGCTTTCAAAATCGTTTGATATGAAAGATATGGGTGAAGCAGACTATATATTGGGTGTTAAAATCCAAAGAGATCGTTCCAATAAATTTTTGAGTTTATCTCAAGAAACTTATATAAAGAAAATATTGGAACGTTTTCGAATGAATAGTTGCAAATCCATGGATACTCCTGTAGCAAGGGGTGAAAACAACCGACATAAAACCACATGAGTTAAATGTGGAGTCCGATGTATGCGCCCCATCGAGAGGACCCAATATACCTTTCAAGGGTATAGAGGCATGACTGGCGTGATTACTAAATATGATGCCCATAGAGGGGACTTACAAACCTACGAGGGCACGTAGTTCTGGGACTATGAGGGTGACTGACCCTAGTCCAACTCGTTATTAAGCATACTCGATAGCTCACTGTTATGACATGCTAACTGAAAATGCAACACTAATGCACTGATAATAAAACATTTGGAACTGATGTATGTATATTTGCATAAACTGGCCTAGCATGTGTAATTCATGAACTAAACGAATCAACACATCTAGTGTTATGAATTTTATGCAAGAAACTAAGCAACAATGTTGTAACAACATAAAAATCGGATTAGGAATATTCTAACAACTAATTCACAATAATTTCTAACATTCAAGAAACCCTAGATCTAGATATTATGAAGGGAATCAAGAATTTGACTGAATTCTAGGGATCTAGTGGGTGAAAGGAACCCACTAGTAAAATCCCACATACCTGGTGATGAATTTCACGAAGAAATCTTTTGATTTTGGGGCTGAAACTGATGAAAACTTGTTGCGTTCTTGGCAAGGGGTTTGGTCGACTCTTTCCCTTCTTTCGCTCTGAGTTTGCTAAATTTTGATGAATGAATCACTTAGTGTAGATTCTAATTAAGTTACTTGACTTAAACTGCCAAAAACTACGTAGTTTATGGATTAAATGACGTTGTTTAGTTGTCCAATGCATAGGGAAAACACCAAACAACCTCTAACTTAAAAGTATGATGCAGCCGACCATGGCCCGTCTGACTAACCGTCAAAGGGACCACGGACCATCAAGCTGGTCGTGGTCCTTGGTCCAGTGGCTGCTGGTTATGGGACTACCCTCTACGGTCCACTTCATAAACCGTGTGAAGGACCACGGACCGTGAAGATTGTCATGGTTCTTCACCTGGGGCTGGGGTCTACTGGTCAAGGTTGACGAGCCTCACTACGACCCGTCGTCGAGACTACGGCCCGTCAAGGTCTTTGTGGTCTGACGCCTAAGCTTGGGAGGTCATGTTTCCCTTTCAAGAGCAACAGTACGGCCCGTGTGGTGGTCCACGGCCCGTGAAGGGTCCCGTGGTCCACCAATTCTAGGCTGGGTGTGAACCCATGTGCAGGTTGATGGACCGTGGTCCCTTTCACTGTCCGTGAAACCTACCGTGGTTCACTGTTTCTGGTGTTCTTTTGCTACATTCTTCTAAGTCTGGTTTCTAAGGTGTTACAAAGGTCCCTTTTTCTTTTGTTGGAAAGATGACCGGTTTGCATTACTTTTCTACTGCCCTGACTCATTTCCTGATGTCTTTGCCTTCTCATTTCAGAACTCCTCTATATCCCTCAGCTTATCTTCCTCAACTTGTTGCACATGGATCATCAACCTTGATGTGTCCATATCCTCTTTTAGCATGGCTTTCTTGCCTTCCTTAGTTGACAGATCAGACAACCCAACAACAAACAAACTCATCATACTTCTCATATCAACAACCATCTCCGGAGCATAAAGGGAAAGTTGGGCGAACTTAAGGTTATACTCGTGCACACTCATAGATTCCTGCTTAAGAGTAAAGATTTCTCTTACCTTTACCTCTCTTAGCTCACGGGGAAAGAAACGCCCCTTGAAGGCACTCTCGAACACGACCAAGCTCACAATCAGTGCACCCTCAGCTCTACTCTTCTTCCATTGGTCAAACCAAATCCTAGCGACAAATTTCAGTTGGTATGCAACTAGTTGCACTCGTTCAACATCAACAACATGTATAACCTCAAACACTTTCTACAATTCCTCTACAAAGTTTTCCGGATCCTCAATGACACTTAAACCAGTGAAGTTTTGAGGATTCATCCTTAAGAACTCACGGATCCTAGAAGTATCAACCACTTCATGTCAATTCTCTCTTTGCTGCTAGCTTGGTTGGTCACAACTTGGCTCAACTTCCTGTCGAAACTTAATATTGGTGACCTCTTCTTGGGGTTGCACTTCTGGTGCATTAGGTACCCCTTGTTCCTCGACATTCCTCCTTGTAGGACGACCTCAAAAAACTCTTCGTGGAGGCATGATCAGAAAGATACACACAAGCACGAGTTAGAAAGAAACTTTTATAGAGATGAACTCTATCGCACAAATGGAGTAAGATAAAAGTGAGATAGTTCCTAAATGTTGTTGCCTCCTAATTATAGATGTGGCGCTCTTCACACTGATAACTAGGAATCTACAGACACGGCTTCATAGACAGCCTAGGACTCTTGAACTCTGGGCTCTGATACCAAGTTTGTCACACCCCGAGCCTACACCCTGGACGGGCCGACACTCGAGAACCATTGCTGGACCAAAGCGAACCCTTGGCCTGACTCACTACTCAGCGGAAGACTTTACTCAAAATATACAAGAACTCAAAGATAAACTCATGTAATAAACTTAGAATATTTCAAAGGAACATTCAACTAGCCAAAGAGGCAACTTAAGTCTCAACATAAACAATGAAAAATGAAAAGACTCATGAACAACTATCTATATATCTATCTATGAAGCCTTTAATACTATGAGGGATGTCCGAGCAAGACCCCCGATCATCCTAACAACTGAAATAACTAAAATAAAGAAGGGATCCTCCAGAAGAAAGGAGGCTCACCAAATAATTTTGGAGCTCAACTGGATCAACGAAGCGCTGGATGTTGATCCTGGTTATCTATATCTGCATCATAAAAGATACAGGCCAAATGACATCAATACATGGAATCTACGAGCATGTGAAGTGGAATCTAAACATAACCTATAAGCTTTAACTGATAAAAAGGAAACATACTCAAATTGGCTCTATTGAACTCATTGATACTCAAATCATTACAGAAATAAAACAACAATAAAGATGTAGTTTATATAAAGCATTTAAAACAGTAGATAACAACTCAATGTATTGAAAAATGCAATAATATCTCATTTGTATATAAAAATACAAAATAAACTCTGTTTGGGAGATCTCTAACCGACAACCATTATAGTGAGCTATGTGATGATACAACGTCTTGCCCACGCTGCAAGAACTGTCCTACACTTTGCCCGGGTATAGTACACCTCACCTATGTGGATCCACTAGTCTATGCTAAATGCATTAAGGAATCATCTAAAAAGTATGACCCTTTCTACCCACGTTGGCTATATAGTTTATGGAGACTTTGAGTTATCTGAACTCGTTACCATATCAGTGCTCATTACTACTCCCAAAATGTAACTAGCTCATATGTTTACAAACATAACTCTTTATGTGGTTTGAGATTATTAATCAAAAGATTTTTTTCTTAAAAGAGAAGGTACTAAAATTGCTCATGAAAACTCTTTAAGAAATTGGTGTTTCCTCTCATCTTAAATGTGAAAGCATTTACTCTTGGGAATACTTAGTTCACATATATTATTTTTAAAGAAAATGAACTCACTCTACTCTTCTCAACTTTGTATTGAAGTCATTTAAAACAAGTTGTAAAACAATTACGAAAGACCTCTTATAATGACTCGAAGAACTCTCAAGACTTGACTCTCAACTCTACCTTGAATTTGTATTATGGATTCAAGGGTTATGATTCATGTATATAAATGATTTCTAGATGTTTAGAATTAGTTTAGAGTAGTTAGAATCAATAGGAAGTGAAAGTACACTTTAGAACGACTCAGACGGGCTAAATGATGGAAAACGGGTGGGGGCAGGCCACCTTGGCGCACTGCTGGCGCGGGGTGCCAGCCCCTGAAGGTTAGAGACCCCAAAATGGCGCACCGCCCTAGACCCTCTGGCGCATCTGGGGCGCGCCGCGCCAACCCTCTCCCAGGTGATTCCGACAAAATTTTCAACTCGTTTTCTGATCTTAATTCGACTAAAATCAATTCTTATTCTCAATTTGTTCTTAAATTCAATTACCCAATACATGTACACAAGAATCTACAAAAAACAACTTTTAAAATCGATACGATTATCTCAAGAACTCATCAATCCCTTCCTAATTCAAAAACGAAACCAAATTCAAGAACACTTATCAAGAACATCAAACCTTCAATTTTCTAGAACAAACTTTACGCTGAAATTAATATGATTGGAGCATGGGTGAATGAACCTAGCACTATGTGAACTCACATACCTCTTAGGTTCGAATCATTGGCGAAACAACCTTCGAATTTGCAAGAAATCTTGAAGAACACCTTTACTTTTCTCCTTTCTCCTCTTCTTGAACTTCTCTCAAAGCCCAAGAGTATTTTAGGATTTCTAAAACTGAACCAAATTAGTTAGACCCCTAAATATTACCCAATTTCGTTTTAAGTTAATTGGGTAAGGAAAAGACCAAAATACCCCTCTTAAATCAGGGCATCTTTCCTTAACTAGGCAACCCGACTTCAGACGGGCATATCTCGCTCATACGAGCTCAAAAATTACCAAACTAAGTGGCGTTGGAAAGAGGATTCCGAAAACTTTCATTTGATATCTTATGAGCCACCTAATGCATCCTGTACTAAAAGTTATGATCGTTTGACGTTGACCCAAAACTTATACTTAGCATAACTCGCCAAAATTTCCAAATTTTCTCTTTCCAAAAATAGTTATTTCTAATTCTAGCTCTTTCAAATACCGAGGTGTTACAATTTGGGAGTCAAGAAGAATCTCTCATATGAAGAGGTTCTGATTGAGATTTTAGACCGGCAAGTTAAGAGATTACGAAATAAAGAAGTTGCTTTCGTGAAAGTTCTTTGGAGGAATCAATTAGTTGAGGGTTCTACTTGGAGGCCGAGGCCGATATGATGTCCTGTTATCCTTATCTCTTTACCTCCGTCCCTACTCAAGCTTGGGGTATTTAGCTCCTAATGGTTTACTCATTAGGTGTCATGTATCTTAGATATTCCCATGATTTCCTCATTATGCATGATTCATGAAAAGCTTACATTTTGAGAATATGAACTTACATGGTTGATTCCTACATGTTTATGTGCATTTTGGTATGGGTTGCATATAGACTTCATGATATGATGTTTTGAACATTCTTTAGCTTTGAGTTAATTATTCCTCCTAGGATATGTGCATTTATATGATTACATTCATGATAGGTTGTTAGATTGAGTTTCTACCTTCGTTACGATGCCTTAAATCTCATTCGAGGATGAATGATCCCAAGGGGGAGATAATGTAACACCTCGGATTTAAAAAAAGTTAGAAATGTAAGCATTTTCAAAAATCTGGTGCCACCCCAACGGAGCCACCAACGGTCCGTCGTTTGACATACGGACCGGAGGTCTAGTCCGTGGTTTGGCCAGTCAAGGTTTTTTTATAGAGAAATGTCAAGTTTAAACACTTTTTCAATGGTTCACCCAAACGGTTTGTCGTCCATTGCATGAGTCGTAGCTATGTCTCATAGGTGAGTCCCACACTTAGTTGAATTTGAAGGATAAGGCTTGGGAACTACGGTCGTGGTCCACGGTCCGTCGATGGCCCCATAAGTTGTTGGTACCATCCATAATTGGGAGCCATAATTAAGAGTCTCTGATCTCAACCAAGGCTGACCAGAAAGGTCCGTGGTCTGACCAACAAACAGTAGGTCCAGACATTGGTGAGGTCCGACAATTATTTTCTAAGGGTCTTCTGGGTCTTTTCCTAATTATTCTAGCCTAATACTATGTCGTTTTACCCTTCATATAAAGTCCTATATAAGTACTTTTAGCCCCAAATTTCCCCAATTGAAATCATTCTCTCAAGTTCTTAAAATAAGAACAAATCTTCCTCTCAAATATCTCTCTCTAGAAGTTGAAGAAGAAAGCTAGGGTTTGCAAGCCAAGTCTTCAATTCCACCATTGAAGTTAATCTTTTGGCATTGAGGTATGATAATTTTCATCCATGGAGCCCTTTCCTCCATGGATTACCCAAATTCTCCAATTATGAAGTTAGAAATCCCTAATTGATGTCTTTTAAGATTAATCTCATGACTTACGGGATTATCCTAGTCACTTCTATGATAGTGGAAGATTTATGTCAGACTTAGTAGTATTCCACGTAATCTGTTATGTACTCTATTGGTATGTGTATTTTATTTTATGAGTGAGACTTATATTTCTTATTCTCTCTTATTGTATTTCTTTTACGTCATGCTTATGTCAAGTGTATTATTTAGGATATCTCGTGGTCCTTTTAACCATGTCACATCTAGGGTATACTTTGGGTCGTAAAAACATTTGTATTCAAATTGTCAAGTTTTAGAAAAGGTCCTAAGATGTCTTACAAGAGGCGTTGACTAGAGTCTTTTTCATGAATGTGAAGCGCGCAATATTTATGAATAGGAGGGCCACAAGACATTAATGAAACTTCACTTCTTTCATTACTGTAAAGTTGTGCCATAGAGTTCATCTCAATAAAGGTCTTTCTCCTAACTCTTGTTCAATGCTATTCCATATATTCCTCCTTAACGCAAGAAAGAATATAGGTAACATTATGGAGCCCAAATTTCCTCGAGTGCCGGTCGATCCTTTTACCGAGCAAGTTTCACATGATGAGTTCAGAGCCTCTTTCCAAGTGTTGGCTCAAGCTATGATTGACAAAGTTAATAGAGAGGTCGTTGCTCCTGTTAACCCAAATGTGGGTATGATGGTGAAATAGGTGAGAGAATTCACTAGGATAAATCCTCTAGAGTTTCATGGATCCAAAGTTGAGGAAGATCCCCAAGAGTTTGTTGATGAATTCCACATAATCGTGAAGATTAGGGAGTTACACCGGTGGAAAAGGTGAAATTGACCGCTAATCAACTCAAGGGTGTTGCTCAAGTTTTGTTCAAACAATGGAAGGAGGAGAGGGAAATTGATGCAGTTCCTCCTGATTGGGAGAAATTCAGAGGGGATTTTCTTGATCATTTCTTTTCTTTTGAGATGAGGGAGGTGAAAGCTCTTGAATTCATTAACCTTTGTAGAGGAAATATGAGTGTGAAAGAGTATGCACTAAAGTTCACTCAATTGTCTTAGTATGCTCCTACTATGGTTGCAATCTTTAGGACAATGATGAGTAAATTTGTATCGAGTGTGTTCAAAATAGTGGTCAAAAAGTGTCGTATCACCATGTTGATTAAGGAGATTGATATTTCTCATTTGATTATACATGCCCAACAAATTGAAGAGGAAAAAATATAGGTGAAGTCTAGAGAGTAAAAAAGGGCATGAACCTGTGATGGTGACTTTTCTTATTCTATGTTTGGTGGACACGATCATCCTTAATTCCGACAAAAGTTCTCCATTCAAGGTTCTTCTAATGTTCTAGCTCTAAAGTCAATCAAAGATAATGTGCCTAACCCTAAGCCTCAAGGAGGTGGTGGTAATGAATCTTCCATTCTCGCTTGCCAAAAGTGTTGCAAAAGTCATCCGTGAAATTGATTAGCCTATACATATATTTGCTATGGTTGTGGGAAGAGTGGTCACAAGATGAGACATTTTCTGATGCAAGATACTAGGGGAAAAAATTGTAGGCAAGCCTAGTGGTTGTGGTTCAGGTGCTCCTCATCTGAACATGTTATATGATCTTAAGACTCGACATGATAATTGGGGTTCTCCTGCTCTTGTGACCTGTATGTTGAAAGTCTTTTATCTTAATATATATAGTTTGCTTCATCTGGGTGCTACATTGCCTTTCATGACTCCTTTTATGGCTTTAAGATTTGATATCTATCCCGATATTCTCATAGAACCTTTTTTTATTTTTTACACGTATTAGTGATGCCATTGTTGCTAAACGAGTTTATAAAAGTTGCCATTTTTCTATTTCTCATAGAGTAACTCATGTTTATTTGGTAGAGCTTGATATGTTAGACTTTGATGTCATTATTGGGATGGATTGGCTCCACTCTTGTTATACCTTCATAGATTGTAGGACCCGATTGGTATCTGTCACAACCCAGACCACCGTGATTTGCACCCACACTAACCCTCCGGTGAGAGAACCACTACCACCACCCGACTAAGCAACTTAAAGAAACTAAATCATTTAAAGATACGAAAGAAGATTTAAATGACGAATTAATTATGGAGTTCCCATAAACTCCGAAAGTTTAACAAAAACAACTAAGCATGACCCTCGCTGAAATTCAACCCCTCGACCTTTAAGTCATTGTACAAAAAATCGACCAATCAACAAGTCTTAGAAAAGGGGGTGCAATCCGAAAACTAAACATAAGTAAAAGTTTGAATGTATAAATAACCGGAGTCTGAAAAGAATGGACTAAACTAAGGATTGATTCATAGCAGCTTGAAAGAACTGGCTCACCCTAGAATCTGGTCTCGGTCAATGATCTCCTAACTGAGGTCTGTCAGTAGCCTCCTGAAGATGCCCTGTACTCAACAACGAAGAGCAGGTGTAGTATCAGTACACGAAACAACGGTGTACTGGTAGGATAACACAACTACTCCAGTAAGCGCAGTATAAGCAAGTAATTACAACACAGTAAACACACATATACAGGATGCATAATTGAATTATCATTTAAGGAGCAATGTGCAATTCCACAGTATCAATAACAAGTAGGTATGACAGTTACAATGGTCCGCTCATGGAACCCACACCCAAACTGTTAGTGTGTCGGAACGTGACACCCGATCCAATATATGTGTGTCGGAACGTGACACCCGATCCAACATATGTGTCGGAACGTGACACGTGGTTTAATATATATGTTGGAACATGACACCCGGTCAATTCAGCACAACTATAGTAACAATCACACCCATAATGAACACTACACATAGTCACACAGTCAAGTAACAAATTCATGGCATGTAATTGTTCATACATAATCATTTCATTAGATTCGATTTATGTTTACCTATTCACATACATGCATGCATACAATGGAGCAATTAACAGGCATATACAACACAACGGGAAGTCAAACCATCACCTACCTCGAAACCAAGCCTGAATACTCCTTAAATACTTTAGCCTTCCCTTTCCGGAGTCTTTCAACTTGTTCCTGGTCTAAAACAAGTAATTAATGCAAGGATCAATAAACAAGGTCTAAATTACCGAGATTATAACCAAAATATCAACCCAAGGCCAATCCTTGATCCTAATGTTCAACTAGGGCTTTTCCAACCATTAATTTCAGGCCAAACCCCCCCTCCCTAATGATAATTCACAAGGATTTTAAGTTCGAAGAATTGAAATACGTATTAGGGGAGTAATTAGCTTTCATGACACGAGTCTACACCCTGGACGTGGACAGCAATCGAAAACCATTATTGGTCCCCAAGGGAACCCTCATCCTGGCTTACTACAGGTGGAAGATTAACTCAAGCATACAAAAGCTTAAAAATTTAATAAACTCCAAATACTCAACTTCAAAATAATCTAAACAATACTCAATAGATAAACTCAGAGTTAGTAAAAATAACTCAAAGTAGTAAAAATAACTCAAAGAAGATGCATACTTAAAACTACTCAAATTTGTCTATCTATGAATCTTCTAATATTATAGAAGGATATCGAGACAAGACCCACGACATCTAAAACCTACTAACTATAAGATAAAGGTGAAGTCCTCTAGAATATAAGAAGGCTCACAAAAGCTGACTGGAACATCCCATGACCTCAACGAAGCCCGTGTTGATGATCCTGAATACTTGTATCTGCATCATAAAATAATGCAGGCCAAATGGCTCAGTACATGAAATGTACGAGCATGTAAGGGGAATTCTAAAGCATACATATAAGCTTGGAAGTAGATTCAAATACCTTTAATTTTGATAGGTTATGGGCCACGTAACTCTTTATATTCTAAGAGATATGATCGTTTGAAGTTGACCCAAGTAGAATCTTACATCAAAACTTAATCAATAAGGAAACTTTAAGAACACTTATCAAGAACTCATCAAGAAATGAAATTGCTCAATATTCATGGATATATTCACAGAAGAGACTCATGATTGGCGTGTGGGTGAACAAACCCAACACTATGGAAGCTTACATACCTCAAAGAACTAGGTTGTTGGAGAAATCTTGAATTTCTTGAACAAACGGTTGAAACTTTGAACTTTTTCTCCTCTTGAATCTTCTCTCTAAAACCCTAAACTCTTTTGGGGATGAATGAAACTTATTCTAATCAGTTTAGTCCCTTAATTGGGTGAAATTCACATTTAGAATAAGTGGAGGTAAGGAAAAGACTAAAATACCCCTCCCATTTTTGAATAACTTTCCTTAAATGGACAACCTGACTTCAAAAGGGCATATCTACCTCATACGAACTCAAACATTAGCAAACTTGGTGGAGTTGAAAATATAATTTAAAGACCTTTCATTGGATATGTTATGGACCACATAACTCATCTTGTATTGAAAATTATGATCGTTTGAAGTTAACCCAAAACTTAAAGGAACCTAGGAATGACTTGAATGAATTTTCTCTAGTTCTTTTTGGAACACACAGTGCTACATCTAGTGACCTTAACACTTGGGAAAAATTTAAATTCCTTTGCAAAACCCTACTCGCGACGGAAGATGGTTTGAGTCTTAGTTCAAAAAAATTCTGGGGTGTTACAGTATCTCCCCCTTGGGATCATTTATCCTCTAATAACGGCTGGACTGTGTATGGAATGGGGTTACTCTTACTAAGATCTGAGTCTAATGGTATGCTCTTACTATATTCAATCATAACCCAAATCCTTAGGTTCAGGTTTTATACCTCTCTATAGGGAATCTCATCCCAAAACTATTACTCTTTACCACCACATTGGGCTTATATCAAGAACCACCTAATGTTTAACAACACCACATTCAAGCTTAGTACTCTAACAACTCCATGGACTCCTACTAACTAGCTCCTTAAGAAATTCTCGACACTTGACTTGATTTCTCATATTATCATGTCCCCCTTAGGTCTAAAGCTAACACTTGAAAGCTATGGACCTATTGCACATTGCCAACTCAATTATGCTATCTAGGCACACATGTAAAATTGTAACTCAATTGGAACCTCATCTGGTAACATACCATCTCGGCACACCTCTCAATGCTCTTGTTACTCTTGTGACTTTGCCACACTTCACTGCCCTTATCTAAACGTTAGGGTCTCTCACTAGTACCACTCATATTTATTGCAGTTTATCACCTCAATTCCTCACCTACTCTATGTCAAGTTTTCTAGATCAAATCTCTAGACTAGCATCATCACCGTCATGTTGACATTCTTTTGGTCATGACACTCATCTCAAATTCAAGCTTAATATTTATGACTAAACCCGAATAACAATATGATTGCTCGCTTACTATACTAACTTACAACTACTAGATACAAATTCAGAAACACTCGTCCACTAGGACCTTATGACAAATAGTCAATCCTTACCTCTTAGTATTCATACTTACAATTTACTATCACATTTTCCTTCACAAGTTGGCTTTGATACCAAGTTTGTCACAATCCGAGCATACACCTTGGACGTGGCCGACACTTTTCACTACTGCTGCTCATAATTTCGTAGCTCATGCTACCTTTTTGGATGAAATACTACCCAAGATCTAAACATACTTCTTCATAAGGATCTCAGCTGAAACAGGGCATAGAGAAGAGAGTACATCTCCCTTTTATCTTGAATGCACAATTCATATGAACATGAGCGCATTTCTTTAAAACTCAACACTTAACTCACTCATGGGCTTATCTCAAGCCTCTCTGGAGTCTCATGACTTCCTCATGATTTTGCTAAGAGCAGCTCATCGATAAGGAAATGACTTTGCTTTTCAACCACCTCTAGTACGAGAGGCAGTCAAATGTATCTAAGAAAACACAAGTTAGAATGAGTCTCTATGGCATAACTCTATTGCACGATTAAGAGTATGAAAGAAGGGAAAGTTTTCTTAAATGTCTATAGTCCCTCATTTATAGAAGTAGGGCCCTCACAACCATAAATAAGATCCTACTTGACATAGATTCATATACACCCTAGGACACTTGAACTCTATGCTATGATACCAAGTTTGTCACGACCCGAGTCTACACCCTAGACGTGGCCGGCACTCGAGAACCATTGTTGGTGCCCAAGTGAACCCTCATCCTGGCTGCCTACAAGTGGAAGACTAACTCAAGCATACAAAGCTTAAAAACTGAATAAACTTCAAATACTCAACTTTAAAATAATCTGAACAATACTCAATAGATAAATTCAGGGTTTGTAAACATAACTTAAAGAAGATACATACTGAAAACTACTCAACTTTGTCTATCTATGAAGCCTCTATGTAGACATGTAATTTTTGACTGAACTTAAGTTTTACACCTTTTTTAGAGCTTAAATATTTTATAAAAATCTAAATTAAATATTTTGACTTTTACCTTATTTTATTAACTTTATTTTGAAAGATTTGAAAACAACAAAAATAGAATCGCGTTTTAAGGTAAGGTTTTATTTTCAATTGTTTAAAAAGAAATGAAAATTTACAAAAAATATGTGTTCTTTTAATTTAGATTAATAAATAAGCTAATATTTCTTAATTATCTTTTCAAATTGGTTATTTAACTTTTTAATTGAAAATAATTAATTTAATTTTTATATATTTAATTTATAAAATAAAAAATAACCTAAAGTACTACCCATTACCCACTCCACTCCTCACACTACTAAAAAAACAGTGAATACCGACCTAAAAATTTCCGACCTCAAATGGAGGTCGGTAATTTCTGACCTCCGGAGGTCGATATTTATAAGTAGTCGATTTTTATGCAAAATAAAGCGGGAAAACCAAATTCCGACCTCTGGAGGTTGGAATTTTTCCCCAAAAAAATGAATTACAATAAAATTAAATCAATAATCCATATTTAGAATATGAAATTATGTTGATATGAAAACCGACAACCATGCAAAATAAAAGCGGGAAAACCAAAGTCCGACTTCAAGAGGTCGGAAGTTTTCCCAGAAAATGAATTACAATAAAAACCGACCTCTTGAGGTCGGTATTATTTTCTATTTTGATTTACTTTTATTTAAATCATCTTTCGGAGGACGATTTTGTGTAAAATAAAAAACAAAAAAATTATAATACCGACTTCTGGAAGTCGGTAAAATTAAATAGTATGTAATAAATTAATATTTTCAATTAACTTTAAATAAATCGTCCTCCGAATGACGGTTTTATACAAGTTAAAAATAATTTAATATAAAATACCAACCTCCCGATGTCAATATTATTTAATTAAAATTTAATGTGATACCGACCTCATGACGTCAGTATTTTTTATTAAATCTAATTACTTTTAATAAAAGCAACATCCGGAGGTCGGTTTGTTTAAAATATTCCTATTAATAATCATAATTTTGCTATTGTGCATAATACTAAAATTTCATTTTACACCTACAATTAATTGTTCA
>JAJONQ010034275.1:0-21156 GCA_036250385.1 Solanum microdontum | reverse complement strand
ACCCATTTCCCACTCAATTTGACCCCCTAAACAAGAATATGAAGTCGGATTTTCGAAAAACGAAACGGATTTTTAGATATAGCTAAAACAAGTTTCCGGTAACTTCCGAAGCACATTTTTAGGAACTTTTTTTTTTTGGGTCATTTCACATAAACTCCGAAAGTTAATAAAACCATAACCAAAACATTTGTGGAAAACAACGCCTAGAACTTGAAAGTCAATCTACCAAAACATCTAAAGTGCAACAAGTCTAAGAAAAAGGGTACAACCCCAACCAAACATAGGAAATATCTAAACAATAGTATGAGTCCGAAGAGAATGGACTAAATAAAATGAAGGACTCCATGGCAGCCTGAAAGAACTGGCTCACCCTTGAAATTTGGTCTCGATCACTGATCTCCTTGCTGAGGTCTATCAGTAGCCGCCTAAAGATGCCCTTTACTTAACAAAGAATGAGCAAATGCAGTATCAGTACACAACCACAATGTATTGGTAGGATCACGCGGCTATCCCAGTATGTGGAATATATATAAGCAATCACAATATAGTAAACATGTCATGTACAGAATATATACACAGTTATCATTTCAAGAGCAATGTATAAATCCACATTCTCAATAACAAGTAAATATGACAGTTCAATGGTCCTCTCATGGAACCCATCCCCAAACTGTTAGTGTGATTGAACGTGACACCCGATCCTAATTAGTGTGCTAGAACGTTACACCTGATCCAACATATGTGTCGGAACGTGACACCCGATCTAATATATGTGTCTAAATGTGACACCTGATCCAATAAATCACAACCATAATCACATTCACACTCATAATGTACATACTCATAATCATACAATCAAGGGTTGAATCATGGCATACATTTGTTCATTTATACTTATTTCATCGGGTTTGATCAATAGTACTTCATTCATATATATACATGCATTACAATGAAGCAATTACCAACATACATCACACAAAATACGAAATCAAGCCATTACCTACCTCAAAACCAAACTTGAATCCCCCCAAGACACTTGAATCTTCCCTTTCCAGATTCTTTTCGCTTGTTTGTGGTCTAAAAAGAATAAATTAATGCAAGGATCAATACACGAGGCCTAATTACCTGGATTATAATCGAAATCATCAACCCTAGGCCAAACCCATGATCCTAATATACAATTAGGGCTTTTTCCCAACATCAACTTCAGGCCAAAACCCTCCCCCGACGATAATTATCCATTAATTTAAGTTCTACAGATCGAATCATGGATTAAGGAGTAAAATCCCTACCTTTAGCACCAAAAGTCGTTGAAAACTGTAAAGAACTCGTCCTGGGTCTTCTCCTAACTCTTAAGAATGAAGTTTGCAGAAAAATAACGAAATTAAGGTTTTTCCTTGACTTAATTCGCGATATGCCCGCTACAGTGGTCCCCAACCCGATACAGCGGCCCCGCCTTGGGGGCTCACACGAAGGCAGAACCTTGGTATTTGAGTTTGAAGCCCCCATTTCACAACACACCTTCAAACCAGGATGTTCAAAAACTACATGCTCTCGCTAAGATCAGTTTCGAGAGTTCTACTCGCACGAATTCAATTTCGTAAAGTCATACAGGTTCCTTAACGTGTTAGATATCCACTCATGTGATCAAATTCATTATTGAATCTCTTATTCATTACCAAATTTCCATAGACTTTGCATGACTCATATATCGTCCAAATCTGGACTAGGCTTGGAAATTCCAAGATACTACAAAAAGTTTTTTTGGCCCCAATTCTTACCCTGTTGGCTTTTCTATAATGACAGGAACAAGTCGTTATAATAGATACCAATTTACCCATCACTCGTCCCCGAGTGACAAACTAGGAAAAATGGGCTAAAGTAAGGTTGGAGTAGTACCTGAATCGTTGAACAACCGGATACTTGTCTCGCATGTCCTTTTCGGTTTTTCAAGTAGCTTCCTAAACTAGACGATGCTTCCATTGAACTTTCACCATCTTTATCTCCTTGTTCCTAAGCTTCCGGACATCACGTTTAAGAATTGCAATCGGTTCCTCCTCATACTGAAAGTCATTGTCTAACAACACTGTGTCCCACTTTATGATGTAATCTCCGTCGCCATGATACTTTTTCAACATGGACACATGAAACAATGGATGAAATCCAGATAGGCTAGGGGGTAAGGAAAATCTATAAGCCACTGGCCCTACAAAGTCAAGAATTTCAAATTGACCAATATAGAGGACTAAGCTTTCCATTCTTGCCGAATCTCATCACCCCTTTCATGGGTGACACTTTAAGAAGAACTTTCTCACTAGTCTGAAATGCCATGTCTCTTACCTTATGGTCTGCATACTTTTTATGTCGACTTTGGGCTGCTAAGAGCTTAGCTTGGATGTTTCTTACCTTATCCTGCGCATCCTTCACCAAGTCAACCCCCAAAGGTTTCACATCTCCAGCCTCAAACCATCCAATGGGTGATCTACATCCCCTCCCATAAAGTGCCTCGAATGGTGCCATGTCAATGCTGGAGTGGTAACTATTATTATAGGAGAACTCAGACAACGGTAGGAACTTATCGCATTGTCCCCCAAAATCAATCACACGTGCCCTCAACATGTCCTCTAATATTTGAATAGTTCTCTCTGACTTTCCATCCGTCTGTGGATGAAAAGTTGTACTAAAAGTGAGTTGATTGCCCAACTCATCATGCAATTTCCTCCAAAATTTGGATGTGAACTGCCTACCACGGTTTGAGATGATAGAAAGGGGCACCCCGTGCAACCTTACTATATCTTTCACATAAACCTTAGCCAACCGCTGAGCATTATAGTCTATTTTGACCGGAGTAAAATGGACTGACTTAGTCAATCTATCAACCACTACCCAAATAAAATCAAACTTCCCCAAAGTTTTGGGAAGAACAACCACAAAATCCATAGCTATCCTTTCCCATTTCCATTCCAGAATTGGCATTCTCTGAAGCAAGTCTGCATGCCTTGGATGCTTAAACTTTACCTAATGACAGTTTTGGCACTTAGCCACAAACTCGGCAATGTCTTTCTTTATGCCAGGTCACCAATAAAGCCGTTTCAAGTCTCGGTACATCTTGGTCATGCCCGAATTAATGAAATACCGCGAACCATGGGATTCTGGCAACAATTTCTGAATCAAGTCATCCACTCGAGGAACACAAATCCTTCTTTAAAAGTGAGCATACCCCCCGCATCTAAAGTCGCATCTTGTGCCTTGCGAGACACGGTCTTCTTTCTGAGCTCATTCAAACTGTCATCCTTAAACTGTTTGGCATAGATTTCCTCAATGAATGTGGCCCTCACCTCAATGCTAGCTAACACCCCACCTTGTTTTGAGATGCCCAACTGCATGAACTTATATTCGAATGTTTGAATTTCCTTAGCTAAAGGTCGCTTGGATACACTCAAGCACGCTAGACTACCCATATTCACCGCTTTCCGACTTAGTGCGTCCGCCACTACATTATCCTTACCCGAATGATATTGGATGGTCACATCACAATCCTTCATGTAACTCCATCCACCTTCGTTGTCTCAGATTTAGGACCTTTTGAGTGAATGCATGTTGTAGGCTATGATGATCAGTAAACACCTCACACTTGACACCATAAATTTAACGCCACCAGATCTTAAGAGTAAACACTACCGTTGCCAACTCTAAATCATATGTTGGGTAATTCCTCTCATGCACCTTCAACTGTCGTGGTTCATAAGCTATAACATTCTTATCCTGCATCAACACATCACCCAAACCTGAATAATGAAATCTTTACATTCCACTGGTAGTGCCAGAATATGTGATGTTGTCAGAAGAATCTTTTGAAAGCTCTCATCACATTTTTTGGTCCATTCGGAAAGCACCTCCTTTTTGGCCAGCCTTGTCAAATGCGTGGCAATAGAAGCAAATATTTTCGTAAATCGATGATAGTAGCTAGTGAGCCCCACAAAACTCCTAACTTTTATCACAGAGCTAGGCCATACCCAATTTTTAACATCTTCAATCTTTTGGGGATCTATCATTACTCTTTCCCTTGAAACTACATGCCCCAAAAAGACAACTGAAGTCAACCAGAACTCACACTTGGAAAATTTGACATATAGCTTTTGTCTCCCAAGAACACCCAAAACAATACGAAGATGCTCGGCATGCTCTTCCTCACTTTTCAAATAAACCAAAATGTCATCAATAAAAACTATAACAAAAGAATCCAGGAAAGGGTTTGAACACACCATTCATCAAACTCATGAAAGCTGTAGGCACATTTTTCAACCCAAACGACATCACTAAAAACTCATAATGTCCATAACGAGTTCTGAATATCGTTTTGGGTACATCATCAGGCCTAATCTTTCACTGATGGTAACCAGACCTTAGATCAATCTTAGAGAAAACTGACACACCCTGCAACTAGTCAAAAAAATCATCTATTCAAGGCAACAAGTACTTACTTCGAATGGTGACCCTATTCAACAGTCGATAGTCTATGCATATCCTCATACTACCATCCTTCTTCTTAACAAACAAAACAGGAGCACCCCACGGAGAAGCACTAGGACGGATGAAACCTTTATCAAGAAGTTCTTGGATTTGAGTCTTAAGCTCTCTTAATTCTACCGGAGCAATGTGATACAGAGAGTTGGAAATAGGGTGAGTACCAGGTTCCAAGTCAATTAAAAAATCTATATCTCTATCTGGAGGCATACCACGCACATCGGTAGGAAACACTTCCTTAAATTCAAACACTATAGAAATAGACTCAATAGAGGGAGACTCAACCTCAACATCCCAAATATAAGCCAAATATGCCAAACATCCCTGCCCTACCAGTTTCCTAGCCTGAGTGGAGGATATGACCTTAGCTAGCTTAGGCATGTACAACCCTTCCCACTTTAAGTTTTCCCTATCGGGTATCTCTAGAGTCACAAATTTCATATTACAATTTAACACAACATAATGGGGGGACAACCAAGTCATGCCTAGGATTATATCAAAATCAGTCATATCCAAAATAACCAAATCAGCCCAAGTCTGAAAACCCATAAACAAGATAGGGCAAGCACGATACACTTGGGTCACTCTGACTGACTCTCCAACTAGGGTAGAAACAGGGATTGGGACATCAAGTATATCACAAATCATACAAAACCCAATGCAAAATGAACTGATACATATGAATAAGTAGAACGCGGATAAAATAGAATAATACTCATCCAGTCGTAGACAAGAATAATACCTATGATCACTGCATCAGATGCCTTAGCCTCGGTCTTTCCCGGGAAGGCACAACAATTAGCCCTGTCATCTGGACGGGCAACCTCCTTGCCTGGCTGCACTTCTCCCCTACTTGCTTTACCACTTCCCCGGCCTCCACGGCCTCACTATTTCCTCCTCACCCACCAAGTGGACGCCCTCTACCATTATTACCATTGCCCACAGGTACCACTGCTCTAGTCTGCTTCTGTGCAGTTTCCAACATGCGCGGTTGGGGACAATATCTCCTCATGTGCCCAAGTTCCCCATAATTATAGCAAGTACGATCAATAGATGGTCTTTCGCTAGCCGAAGAAGTCACTCCCTGGCTATCCTGAATAAAATTTTGTTGTGGAGTTCCTGAGTAACTACCTGTAGAAGCGGGCATGGCGGACTGAATTGGTCGAGCTGCAAGCATCGGCCAACCTGAACCTCTGGAGTAAGAACCTTGAAAGTTACCTTTGCTCTTGGCTTTCTTAGCCAAAGCTTTAGCCTGCTCATCACGTCTAACTCCCTCTACTTTCTTCACAAAGTTGGTCACCTCATCAACGCTCTTTCCTGCAGAAGTCATGTGAATAGACAATACCTAAAGTTCGGGGTTCAATCCCATGATGAATAGACGAATACTTTCATTCTCAGTAGTCACCAATTGAATAGCATATCTAAACAATGAATGAAATTTAGCCTCATAAAGAGCTACAGACATACCACTCTACTCCGAAGCCATGAACTCATCCTTCTTGCGATCCCTCAAAGTTCGAGGCACATACTTTTCCAAAAATAGAGCATGAAACTATGTCCAAGTGAGTGGGGAAAAACTGACAATCTGCATTCCACATAAGCCCTCCACCACTACTTAGCCTCACCTTGAAGCTGGAAGGTCACGAACTCTACCCCATGCTAATGTACAATACCTAACTTATGAAGTCTCTCATAACAATCCAAGATGAACTGATAGGCGTCCTCATTCTCAGAACCATGAAACACGGGCGACTTCAGTTTCAGAAACTTTGTCAACATTTCATGCTCATTACCAGTCATCACAGGACCCAATAGGGGATGGTAAAAGGCATCAGTGCCTACAGTTCCACCCATCTTGGGGACAGTAACAAAAATATAGGGGTTGGCGGGAGTTTGAGTTGCTTGAACTGTGGGGAGAACTGCAGGACCAACCAATCCTTTCAGGAAAGTCATAATTTGTTGAGCTAACACTGGGTCCAAGAGAGGAATACCTGTAGTCTCAGCCTACACCTCTTCCTCTTGTCCAACATCCTCCTCATTCTCGACCTCTACATTCTTCTTTACCTTTTCGTGATGCGTATGAGGGGAGCATTCTCAACCTGAGTTCCACCCCTAGCGGGTACTACTCTTCCTCGGCCTCTACCTTGCCTCGACTGCGGCCTCTTGCTGCGGACTCCTCTGTAGGCTCATTGACGGGAGCTACGGGCCTGACATCGTTGAAGCGAGTGTTAACCATCTGTGGACAGAAGAGTGAAGGAGATTAGATACCAATTTGGATCATGAGATACCAATTAGAATCAAGTTATAGCACGAAAGGAGACAAGAGAAAATATAGAGATTTCCTAAAGTCCTATAGCCTCTTGAAGAAAAGTACAAATGTCTCTGTACCATTTTGTAATACTGTACTAGACTCATTTTGGTACACCGAGATCAACGAACCTAATGCTCTAATACCAACTTTGTCACGACCCAGACCATCGTGAGTGGCACCCACACTAACCCTCAGGTGGGAGAACCATTACTACAACCCAACTGCACAACTTAACGAAAACTAGAACATTTGAAGATACGGAAGCAGGTTTAAATGTCTACAAAAAATTGGAGTTCCCATAAACTTTGAAAGTTAATAAAACCATTACCAAAAAAATTTGCGGAAAACAACACCTAGAACCTGAAATTCAATGTACCAAAACATCTAAAGTGCAACAAGTCTAATGAAAAGGGTACCACCCCAACCAAACATAGGAAATATCTAAACAATAGTCTGAGTCCGAAGAGAATGGACTAAACGAAATGAAGGATTCCATGACAACCTGAAAGAACTGGCTCACCCTTGAAGTTCGATCTCGATCACTGATCTCCTTGTTGAGGTCTATCAGTAGCTGCTTGAAGATGCTTATACTCAACAAAGAATAAGCAAGTACAGTATCAGTACAGAACCATAGTACACTAGTAGGATCACGCGGCTATACCAATAAGTGGAACATATATAAGCAGTCACAACATAGTAAACATGTCATGTACAAAATATATACACAGTTATCATTTCAAGAGCAATGTATAAATCCACGTTCATAATAACAAGTAAATATGACAATTCAATGGTCCTCTTATGGAACCCATACCCAAACTGTTAGTGTGCCGAAACGTGACACCCGAACCTAATTAGTGTGTTGAAACGTGACACCCGATCCAACATATGTGCCAAAATATGACACTCAATCCAATATATATGTTGGAACGTGACACCCGATCCAAATTAATCACAACCACAATCGCATTCACACTCATAATGTACATACTCATAATCATACAATCAAGTGTTGAATCATGACATACATATGTTCATTTATACTCATTTTATCGGGTTTGATCAATAGTACTTCATTCACATACATACATGCATTACAATGAAGCAATTACCAATATACATCACACAAAACATGAAATCAAACCACCACCTACCTTGAAACCAACCTTGAATCCCCCTAAGGCACTTTAATCTTCCCTTTCTGGATTCTTTCCGCTTGTTCGTGGTCTAAAAACAACAAATTAATGTAAGGATCAATACGCGTGGCCTAATTACCCGGATTACAATCGAAATCATCAACACTAGGACAAACTCATTGTCCTAATATGTAGCTAGGACTTTTTCCCACCATTAAATTCAGGCAAAACCCTCCCCCGATGATAATTACCCATAAATCTAAGTTCTACGGATCGAAACATGGATTAAGGGAGTAAAATCCTTACCTTTTGCACCAAAAGTCATGGAAAACTGTCAAGAACTCGTCTTGGGTCGTATCCTAACTCTTAAGAATGAAGTTTGTAGAAAAATAACGAATTTGTGGTTTTTCCTCGACTTAATTAGCGACTGACCCACTACAACGGTCTCCAACCCGCTACAATGGCCCCGCCCTGGTGGGATTAATTCCGCTTTGGTGGTTTACACGGAGACATAACCTTAGAATTTGAGTTCCAAGCCCCCATTTCACAACACACCTTCAAACTAGGACGTTCAAAAACTACATGCTCACGCTAAGATCAGTTTTGGGAGTTCTACTCCCCCAAATTTGATTTCGTAAAGTCGTACGGGTTCCTTAATGTTTTAGATATCCACTCATGTGATCAAATTCATTATTGAATCTCTCATTCATTACCATATTTCCCTAGACTTTGCATGACTTAGATTTCGCCTAAATCTTGACTAGGCTAGGAAATTCCAAGAGTGAAGGGTAAATATGCTCTAGTTTTTGGATGGCAAGGGCACCAATGTCCCAAAAGTATGACGGAGGGTATCTACATACCATTTACGATACTTTGGGGGGGTATATTAGTCCTTTGTCCCTATAAAGAATAATTACAAAATTATATGATTTACTTCAATAAAAAAGTGGTACCTCAAATTCCGTTGAACTACAAACTCACTCTATGGGTTTAAATCACACTTGAGTTTTTAAAAAGAAGAGTAGAAAACATAAAAAATTCATAGTCAATACAAAGGGTATTATGTACATGTGCTTATTATGCATGACCATAAAAGACACAATCCTTCACAAAAGTCACAATTCATCCGAAAAGTCAGAATTCACCAAACAAATCACAACCCATCGAAAAAATCACAACATTTCAAATAAGTCATAACCATCAATGTGAAAAGTTGTCTGCTTTGAAAATAGTATAAGTAAATAAATATAAATATAAATATAAAATACGAAAAAGGGCCAAAAATACCCATGTACTAGTCGAAAAGGTTTAAAAATACCCCTCATCCACCTATTAGGTTAAAAATTTCATGATCCGAGCCTACACCTTGGACATGACCGACACTCAAGAACCATTGCTGGTCCCCAAGCGAACCCCCATCCTGGACGACTACAAGCGAAAAACTAACTCAAGCATAGAAAGCTTAAAACTAAATAAGATTCATTGAACTCAATTAGAAAGCTTTAACTCAAATGATTAACTCTGAATAAAATAGTATATTCAACTTACCATAAATAGGCAACTCAAGTCTTTAAAATATTTAACAAAATAAATGAAACAGACTTCTCAAACTCTACTGTCTATCTATGAAGCCTCTAAATGACAAAGATGGAAGTCGGGACACGACCCAGGACATCCTAACAAAACTAAAAATTAAATGGAATCCTCCAAAAGCAAGAAGGCTTACCAAAGCTAACTCGAACTGCAAGTTGTATTAATGAAACTCCTGTTGATGACCCTATCTACCTGTATGTGCATCATGAAACGATGTAGGCCAAATGAGGTCAGTACATTGAATGTACGAGCATGTAAGGGGAATTCTAAAGCATAAAAATAAGCTTGAACTAATGGAAAAGAAACATACTTACATTTTCTCAACTCAAGGAATACTCAAGGATATTCAAAAGTACTCAAACTTACTCAACTCAGAAGTACTAAAGGATAAGATACTCAACTCAGAAATAAAGTACTCAACTTAATGAAATAGGGCTCAACTCAACAATAAGATACTCAACTCTACGAAACATAGTTCAAATCAACTTAGAGAAATAGGCCCCAGCTCAACAATAAGATACTCAACTCTGGATACTCAACTCAAGATAAAGCAACAATAAAAGATGCAATATATGGAGTGCTTTTAAAACAATAGATAGCAACTCAATATATTGAAGAATACAATAATAACTCAATTTGTATATAAAAATATAATATAACTCTTGCGAGATTCTCTAACCGACAACCATCACTATGAGCTATGTGTTGATATATCGTCTAGCTCACGCTGCCAGAACTGTCCTATACTTTGCCAAGGTATAGAACCTACTACTAAATGGATCCACTAGTCTATTCTAAAATCATTTAGGAATCATCTAAAAAGTATGACCATTTCTACCCATGTTGGCTACATGGTTTATGAGGACTTTGAGTTATCTGACCTTGTCCCCATATCGGTGCTCAATACTACTCCCAAAATGTAACTAGCTCATATGTTTAAAAACATAACTCTTTCTGTGGTTTGAGATTATTACTCAAAATCTTTTTCTTAAAAGAGATGGTACTCAAAACTGCTCATAAACTCTTTTAAAAATCGGTGTTTCCTCTCATCTTAAATGTAAAAACATTTACTCTTGGAATACTTAGTTCTCATATATTATTTTAAAGAAAATGAACTCAGCTCTACTCTTTCTCAAACTCAAATGCTCAAGTCTTAAAAAAAGTTATAAATAATTGTAAAAGACTTCTCACAATAAGGTTCATGCCGAATTATCGACGTGAACGACTCAATTCAAGATTTCTAATAACCATACATGAAACTCAATACTCGGAATTCAACGACTCCATAACTCAAGGATTCAATGATATTACTCATCTCGAAATGTTTGACTTATAGGGTTCATGTGGAATTATGGACATGAACAATCTCAATTCAAGGACTAACTGATACTACTCATCTCAAGATGTTCGACTCAGAGGGTTCATGCAGAATTATTGGCATGAACACCTCAACTCAAGGATCTTCATGGTACCATGTAGTAGTCCCATGATTAGGAATATAATATCAAAAGGGTTTGAAATTCAGTACTCAAGACATAGATCTGCAAGATACTACTCCTCTCAAAGATACTCAAATTATGGAGTTCATGCGGAAGTTATGGGCATGAATAACTAGACTCACGGGTTTAAATACAATATAGAATTCATGTGTACGACTCTTATCATTCTCATACTTACTTCCTCAAAACTTAGCTCAAATCGATAGTTGATCGCAAAAGATTCATAATTTAACTCAAAGACTTTCTTGAACCCTACTCTTAACTCTTTCTTGAATTTGAATTATGAATTCAAGAGTTATGATTCATGATATGAAGGATCTCGTGATGATTAAATGAGGTTAAGATACTTAATCGGTCGAAAAACACTGTCTGGGGAGCAGGTCCATGACGCAGAGATGAATTATAATATTTGGTTGCAAAATAATTTTTGAAACAGTGGAGTCCGCATTCTCTCCGTGATGCAGAGAGAGAAATTTCTCTCTGGGGGAGCAAGTCCGCGACGCGGACTTGGGTTCCAATTTCTGCTCGATCTTTTCTTCTTCTCCCAAACCCGATTCAACTCATACCCACTGAAATTCTAAGGTTAAAACTCACGAATTCCTATAACCCTGAAAAATTTAGCGAAACTCACTCAAGAACTATCAATTTACTCAACCCCTTAACAAAATCTTCACCTCACGAACTGTCACGACCCGAGAGTAACCCTTAGTCGTAACATGGCGTACTCGACCCCGAAGGGGTCTAATACAAGCCTCTTAGCTCATTCATTGCATAGACAATAGAAACTAGTCCGCAATCAAAAACTTTATTCCAAACCAAACTATTAAAAACTCTTTCATAAAGCAGCGGAAATACTAAGTCACACATGCCCAACTTAAGACAAACTTTAATAAGATAGGGTCACAACCCTTTACAATCGAAAATACTAGAATGTCTATTACAAAGTCTTAAACATAAAGAAACTAAAACAAAAAGAGTCTTTGTCCTCGATGTATGAGGACATACCAAGTCTTGAAGGAAAACTATATCCAAGAACTTCAACTTCTGGCTAGAAACGATCACTTGCCGGAACCTACACTTGTAGTAAAAATAAGAGAATATGGGCTAGCACACAAAAATGTACTAAGTATGATGACCATGCAAAAACATTCTTTAAACGGGACATTTTGTCGAAAGTCATGCTAGTATGCCATTTTTGATAAAACCTTATGAGTACAATTATAAGAGGCATAATACAAGTCACAACCAACACACAAGACATTATCCACATTATAGACATGTTCAACATATAAACCCATTACCTTTACCTATTCACCTTCATCCCAAGCAACCCTCAAGTAACACTTTGTACAATGTATGGATAGAGTCCGATACCACTATCCACACCTAAACATCACCCTAAGGTCACCAAAAGTAAACTCACCATTAATCATGCTTCATATTACAAGTAATCATGCTCAACTAATACCAACATACAACACATAATAACATGAGTCAAGTAAGTCATTTCATCATCTTAGGACCTATATATAAAGTCACCCTAAGATACACCTAAGTAAGACATGACGTGGCAGACCATACTACCTGATCATACACACCAAGGTGTTCCTCAAAGCTACAATAAATAAAAACCTTTACAATTCAACACAATATGCTAAGTAACCCATTTCATCAATCTAAGCTACTCATTCATCATTTTATTTATACAATATGTCAACAATCTTCATTAGATTCATTTAGGACACCTTCATGCATTTAGAGGGCTTTCAGACATTTAGTCATTAGGACTTAGATAACTCACTATAGCACCTTCAAAGCCTACTCGTGAAATGTATAGATAGCACACCATACTAATACCTACACTTTGTAGTACCTATCAATTTACTAGAGTGCACATCTCACATGATGGGATTACGTGTTTAACCGACATAGACCATGCAAGCTAGACATGGAATCTGGTGTCATATAACCCCACATCGTAAAGAGGTGTTCCATTTGCCTAAGGTAGAACGATAACATTAGCTCAGATAAATCCTTAGCTTGGATGATATCCTCTGGCTAATATCCTATGTGGGCATATAGTTATGGGATAGGAAAATGTTCATTGGAACTCTAGCCTAACATTGGGAGAGTTTCCATCTAACCATATCTACTCGGTGCTTAGCCTACATTCCCATAGATTATTTCATTCACATTACATTAGTGTATTAGGGAGGAATGCCATAGGCCTATCGACCCATGATACATCATTACCAAGGAAGGAATGCTATAAGTCTATCGATCCGTGGTACATTCAATGATAGCTCTAGGGTCCATATGAAAGGAATGCTATAAGCCTATCGATTCATGGTCCCTCATTACATTATTATACTCATGAAAGGAATGCCAATAACATATCGATTCATGGTACATTGACTCATTTAGAAAAGAATGCCACTAACTTATCGATTCTAGAGTCTTCATTACATTAGATCATTTATGAAAAGAATGCATAAAGCCTATTGATTCATAGCCATCAAGTCAAGACACATTCATCACTCATATATGGAAGGAATGCCATGGCCTATCGATTCATATTCGTCAAGTCAAGACACATTCATTATTCTAGAAAAGGATGCATAAACCTACCAATTCTAGATTCAACAATTACAATATAGAAACCTTTCACATTCATCATTATCACTCATGATTGTCAAATTCAGAAATAGCCTTTCAATACTAACTCAAATACATTGAATACATGTTCATCATTCTATCAATGAATCATATGTAAGTCCTTCACATTATACAATCATATAAACAACCTCATCACAATACTTCAATTCCACATATAATGCCTTCAATGCCATGATCACAATGTACATGTAAGTAAACACTTCCACCTTTCAAGTGGATCAATATACAATGTAATGTAAACACCTCCACCTTTCAAGTGGATCAACAATTCAAGAGTAATTCTACTACATGAGAATTAGGTTACAACTTACCCTTCTCAAAAGCCATAATCACCATTACTAAATTCTCCAACAATTCACCATATATTGGCATAGATAATAACATAAATCAATAATATAACTCAATCTAAGCATAATTCCATCAACATTCATTCATAATCATAAAGCCCACTTCATAAGCCAAATTTTAGGAATTTAGAGAATTCATGTGTTCATAGAGTTTTTCATCTTAAGACCATCAATTAAACATCAATCCAATCATACTTAATCCTTTGAAATCATGTGATGCAAGAACCCTTGAATATGACTGAAATCTAGGTTTTTGGTGAAACTTGAAAACCTTGTAAACATCTTTGGATTTGACTTTAGGGTGTAAAATAACCCTAGATGAAGGATCACCATACCTTATACTAGAACAATCCCTTAAAATGGAAGAAGAAACACATTGAAATCCCTAACCCTAGCTTGAACTTTCCTTTGACCTCCAATGGAGTTTCTATAAAGAACTTTTTAGGAGAGAAGGTTTTGATTAGGAGAGATATGAAGAATAAATTCTAAATTAGGATATTAATGTTTTAATACACTTAAAATAACCATCCATGCAATTTAAAAGACTTGGGGTGAATTTACCAATTCACCCTTTACTTAGCCGAACCCACAAACTAGATTGCAGATCCAATCCACGAATCACCATCCACGCACCGTGGATGGATTGACGGGACCATACTGTCCCTTCGTGGTTTGGATCAGAGACCCTCATTTGGGGTTCTTGACCTACGGAGGCCATCCACGAGGCGTGGATGGACCTACGGGGCGTGAACCCCATCCGTAGGTCACCCTATTTGAACAACCTCACGGTTTCCTTGTGGTCTTGGGGTCTAGACTTAGGGTCCTCCTCAAGTTCCTTAGGGTGGTCCTTGGGGAGTCGTACCTTGACGTCTAACCCCTAAACACCTTAAGCATGGTTCGGGACAACATAAAACACCACCAACAATCAAGACGAACACAAATGAACACACGTCAACTTTAGTTTCACGAGTTTGTTTTTAGGGTCGTTACATTATCCCCTACTTAGGAACATTTGTCCTCGAATGACACTTTAAAACATTAAGGGGTAACGACTCAAGACTAGTAGCCCACAATCATGCATACAACATCAATACAAATGCATAAACATAGGAGAAAACATCAACTCCACATCAATAAGCTCAAAACACAACAAGAAGGTAGGAACTACATCTACAACTCATCATGCACCAAAACTTCACATTTCTCATTTCATTGGAGGAACTTCCTTTTCCAAGTCACATCATGCTCATTACAACATCTTTAAGCACACTATGTAACTCTTTCAAGAACATATTTAAGCATGCTCAACAAGATACTAGGAACTCTAGGTCTCAAGCTTGGATAAGAATAGAAGGAAAGAGATAAGGATATCAACACTCTCAACAACCTTACTATTCAACATACTATCCCCTACTTAGGAGTAAACCCAACTAAGGTCAACATGAACACCACAAGGGAACCTAAATCAAGACATCCACAACTTGCAAGAAAACATCAACATATCGGTACTTTTAAACTAGGAAGGTCCTCATTAAGAAACTCTTGCTCATAACCAACCTTACCAACACCACTGAAGGTCTCATATGAGTCTACTACACCGGGTCTAAAGTCCTCAAACTCACTACACCTCTTAAGGTGAGATTAGCAAGAAAGCCTATTTCAAGAATATCAAGGACACTCAACGACCTTGACATCTAAGCACATTATCTCCCTCCTTAGGGGTAAGCCTATACAAAATCTTTACAACATCACGTCTTTCAATTCTAAGGTCGGAGCAAAACATCACTAAACCTTCACACTCATCACCCAAGGTGATATTAAACCAAGGTAAAATTACATCTACACCCTCTTTTAAGAAGTCTACCCACCCAACACATCAACACATTTCTAAAACACCTCATTCGTCAAATTCTTCAACTTACCTCCAAACTCATCATAACCTTCTACCAATAACACACCTAAGCATATAGCAACCCATTCATGCTAAAGACTATATCACAATACAATTCCTCAAATTTACCATAACAAGACTCATCTAGTCACATAACCACAAGTAACATCAAAACTCACCTTTTCCTCCCTCGATCCTTGCAATATTAGCCTTTTAAGTAGTCACATCTTCAAGATCACCGAATAAGGAATAAGAGAGAGAACTTATGGAGCTATGCTGTATGGCACAATTTGAAGAATGAAGAAAGAAGTGTAACTTTCTATCGTCCTATAGCCTCTCGCTCATAGATGTGTCGCGACTCACACAGATGAACAAGACTTTACTAGACGTGGCTTGTGAGACTTTGATCCTAAAAACTATCTCCAAAATATTATGCTCTGATACCAAGTTTGTCACGACCCGAGAGCATCCCCTAGTCGTAACACGGTGTACTCGACCCCGAAGGGGTCTAATACAAGCCTCTTAGCTCATTCATCGCATAGACAATAGAAAATAGTGCGGAATTAAAAACTTTATTCAAAACCAAACTATTAAAAACTCTTTCATAAAGCAGCGGAAATACTAAGTCTCATGGCCATCTTAAGACAAACTTTAACAAGATAGGGTCACGGCCCTTTACAATCGAAAATACTAAAATGTCTATTACAAAGTCTTAAACATAAAAGAAGTAGAACAAAAAGAGTCTTTGTCCTCGATCTATGAGGACATAACAAGTTTTGGAGGATAACTCTGTCCAAGCACTTCAACTTATAGCTAGAAACGATCACTTGCCGGAACCTACACTTGTAGTAAAAGTAATAGAATATGGGTTAGTACACAAAGATGTACTAAGTATGATGACCATGCGAAAACTTGCTTTAAAGGGGACATTTTGTCAACAATTATGCTAGTATGCCATTTTTTATTAAACTTCATGAATACAATTATAAGTGGCATAATATAAGTCACAACCAACAGACAAGACATTATCCACATTATAGTCATGTTCAACATATAAACCTATTACCTTTACCTTTTCACCTTCACCCCAAGCAGCCCTCTAGTAACAATTTGTGGAATGTATGGATAGCGTCCCATACCACTATCCACACCTAAGCATCACCTTAAGTTCACCAAAAGAGAACTCACCATTAATCATGCTTCATATTACAGGTAATTATGCTCAACTAATACCAACATACAATACATATGAACACGAGTCAAGTAAATCATTTCATCATCTTAGGACCTGTATCTAAAGTCACCCTAAGATACACCTAAGTAAGACATGAAGTGGCAGACCATACTACATGTTCATACACACCTAGGTATTCCTAAAGGCTACAATAAATAAGAACCTTTACAATTAAATACAATATGCTAAGTAACTCATTTCATCAATATTACCTACTCATTTATCATTTAATTTAGACAATAAGTCAACAATATCATTAGATTCATTTAGGACACCTTCATGCATTTAGAGGGATTTCCCACATTTAGTCATTAGGACTTAGAGAAGTCACTATAGCTCCTTCAATGCCTACTCGTGCAATGTATAGATAGCATCCCATACTCTTACCTACACTTTGTAGTACCTATCATGTAACTAGAGTGCACATCTCACATGATGGGAATAAGCATTTAACTGACATAGACCATGCAAGCTAGACATGGAATCTGGTGTCATATAGCCCCACATCGTAAAGAGGTGTTCCATTTGCCCAAGGTAGAACGATAACATTAGCTCAGACAAATCCTAAGCTTGGATGAAATCCACTTTCTAATATCCAAGGTGGGCACATAGATATGAAATAGGAAGATGCTCATTGGAACTCTAGCCTAACATTGGGAGAGTTTCCATCTAACCATATATACTCGGTGCTTAACCTACATTCCCATAGATTATTTCATTCACATTACATTAGTGTATTAGGGAGGAATGCCATAGGCCTATCCACCCATGATACATCATTACCAAGGAAGGAATGCTATAAGCCTATCGATCAGTGGTACATTCAAGTATAGCTCTAGGGTCCATATGAAAGGAATGCTATAAGCCTATCAATTCATGGTCCCTCATTACATTATTATAGTCATGAAAGGAATACCACAAGCATATCGATTCGTGGTACATTGACTCATTTAGAAAAGAATGCCACTAACCTATCAATTCTAGAGTCTTCATTACATTAGATTATTTATGAAAAGAGTGCATAAAGCCTATCGATTCATAGCCATTAAGTCAAGACACATTCATAACTCATATATGAATGGAATGCCATAGCCAATCGATTCATATTCATCAAGTCAAGACACATTCATTATTCTAGAAAAGGATGCATAAGCCTACCAATTCTAGATTCAACAACTACAATAGAGAAACCCTTCACATTCATCACATGAGTGTGAAATTAAGAAATAGCCTTTCAATACTAACACAAATACATTAAATACATGTTCATTATTCTATCATTGAATCACATGTAAGTCCTTCACATTATACAATCATATACACAACCTCATGACAATACTTCAATTCCACATATAATGCCTTCAAGGCCATGATCACAATGTACATGTAAGTAAACACCTCCACCTTTCAAGTGTATCAATATAAAATGTAATGTAAACACCTCCACCTTTCAAGTGGATCAACAATTCAACAGTAATGCTACTACATGAGAATTAGGTTACAACCTACCCTTCTTCAAAGACATAATCACCATTAGTCAATTCTCCAACAATTCACCATATATTGGCATAGATAATAATAGAAATCAATAATACAACTCAATCTAAGCATAATTCCTTCAACATTCATTCATAATCATAAAACGCACTTCATAAGCCAAATTTTAGGAATTTAGAGAAATCATGGGTTCATAGAGTTTTTCATCTTAAAACCATCAACTAAACATCAATCCAATATTACTTTATCATTTGAAATCGGTTGATGCATGGACCCATGAATTTGAGTGAAATCTAGGTTTTTGGTGAAACTTGAAAACCGTGAAAACATCTTTGGAATTGACTCTAGGGTGAAAACTAACCCTAGATGAAGGATCATCATACCTTATACTAGAACAATCCCTTGAAATTTAAGAAGAAACACCTTGAAATCCCCAACCCTAGCTTGAGCTTTCCATTGACCTCCGATGGAGTTTCTAGAGAGAACTTTTTAGGAGAGAAGGGTTTTGATTTGGGGAAATATGAAGAATTAATTCTAAATTAGGATATTAATGTTTTAATACACTTGAAATACCTAAAAACACTTAAAATAACCGTCCATGCAATTTTAAAGACTTGGGGTGAATTGGTAAATTCACCCCTCACTTAGCCGAACCCACAAACTAGATTGCAGGTCCAATCCACGAGTTACCATCCACGGACCATGGATGGATTGACGGGACCATACTGTCCCTTCGTGGTTCGGATCAGAGACCCTCATTTAGGGGTCTTGACCTACTGAGTCCATCCACGGGGCGTGGATGGACCTATGGGGCGTGAACCCCATCCGTAGGTCACCCCCTTTGAGGCAACCTCATGGTTTCCTTGGGGTCTTGGGGTGTAGACTTAGGGTCCTCCTTAAGTGTAACTCCTCAAAAATTCTATGACTTAAGTTAGAGCCTCACCTTATGAATAATGACTCAGAATTAGATAAAATGATATTTCTAAACCTAAATTAATGCAATTGACTTGGTTTGGAAGAGTAAGAGTCTAAACGTCAAGAAACGACCACGACATCCAGAAACTAGAGAAGAATGTGTTCTAGTGTGTTCTTAGGTTTTGGGTAGGTTTTGGAGTGTCGTATGATGGTATAATCTTGTAAAAAGGTTTAAATTAGGTAAATATATGTTTATAGGGTCAAAAAGTTATAATACGAGCCCCCGGGGCCACCCTTAAGGACCCTTAGGAGGACCTCAACCTGGGCCAAGCAAGCTGCCAAGGCAGCTTGCAAATTGCACTTGTAGGGAATAGCTCCACGTCGCGGACTAGCTCCCCCAAGGAGCAAAAATTTAGTTCGTGATGCGGTCGTGTCGTGGACTCTACTGTCTTGAAATTTAATTCCAAATATCTTCAGGGAACAGCTCCACGTCGCGGACCTGCTCCGCGACGAAAATGCAGAAATTCAGAAATTGATTTTTACTTCATTAAAGAGTCCAACTAAGTGAGGGGTATTAAGGGTACTTTAGGGGACGTGTATATAATGATTTTTAAGTCAATTTATCTCACTTTTATCACTCAAACACAAAACCCCGAAGATCAAAACCTAAAGTTCCTCCTTCTCTCTACTCTCTCTCTCTCTCTTCTTAAGAACTCAATTGAAGAAGATTGGAGCTTCAAGAAGAAGACCAACTCTCCAAGGTTTCAACTCAGATTTTCGTGGGTAATTCATCAATAAGGTATGATTGCTTATCACTCTTGGGATTCCTTTCCCCAAGAGGCCCCTTCAAGATGAATTTCAAAATCTCCAATTTCTAGGTTTCTATTAAAAAATGTGGGTCTTCTTTCTAAAGTGAAATTGATGTTATAAACTGACTTTGATTGATGTTATATGAACAATTATGGATGAATTTATGTTGTGTTGATGATTTATTGAAGAATTCCCCATGAGACCTATGTTTCTCCTTCTTTTCATAATTCTAACCCTAGTTTGTGTTGGATATCGATTGAAGGAAATGAATTGAATATGATGTTATGTAATTCATGTTTGTATGATGATTCTACCCTAGGTTATGTATAATTTCTATGAAATTAGGGTTGAGTCTTTGAATGATGCCTTGAAGGCTATGAAGGGAATATGTCAATTGCTTATATTGATTTTGATTATGTTATTACTTCATGAATTACCTTGTATTATGTATTGGTTATGAATTGTTTGTTAATTGAAGTATGAATGTCCCATGAAGGGTAAGAAGGTGTGAAGGCTAGTTCTTCTTTGAACTCAATTATGAAAGGAGAATTACTTAGATTGTAATGATGCTGTACCTAATGTGTTGTTGTGGTGTTGATGACCTAGTTTCCTCATCCTTAACCCTCTACACTTGAATTAGCTATGAAGTATGTATGTATGTTATGGTATGATTGCTATATGATTGAAAGGTAGTTCTCATGATTATAATGTAATGTAAAG
>JAJONQ010034274.1:0-31024 GCA_036250385.1 Solanum microdontum | reverse complement strand
AACATATTTTCCTAGCATCAATGACCGATGATCCATGGATTTGGCACAAGAAACTTAGCCATGCGATTATGCGGCTAATTGAGAAAGTAGCTAATAATGAACTGGTCATTGGATTACCTAAATTGGACTACTCAAAGGATCACATCTGTGACGTATGCCAAATGGAAAACAAACAAGAAACTAATTTTCTGGTTAGGACATTGTCTCCACAAATAAACCCCTATAGCTTCTACAGATAGATCTTTTTGGACCTACCAGAACAGCTAACATCGGTGGTAAAAGGTATGCTTTTGTAATAGTTGATGATTATTCTCGTTTTACTGGGGTTATGTTTTTATCTCACAAGGATGATACGTTAAAAAGTTTTTGAGTTTTTTGTGAGAAATTTCAAATATATAAAGGTTACCATATTTCATCTATAAGAAGCGACCATGGAGGAGAATTCGGAATAACTTGTTTGAAAAGTTCTGCAGAGAGAAAGGCTACACTCACAACTTCTCCTCACCTCGATCACCTCAACAAAATGGAGTTGTGGAACGAAAGAATAGAACACTGCAGGATATGGAAAAAACTATGATAGTCGAGCACTCTCTTCCACATAAATTTTGGGTAGAAGTTGTAAGTACACCTTTTCATGTGCTAATTGATGCTTAATCAAACCCATTCTGAAAAAGACACCCTATGAACTATGGAATGGTAAACGACCTAACATCAATTACTTTCATCCATTTGGGTGCAAATGATTTGTTCACAACAATGGCAAAAACAATATTGGCAAGTTTGATGCACGAAGTGATGAAGGTATATTTCTTGGATACTCAAACTCTAGCATATCTTATCATGTTTTTAACAACTTTACTTCACATATTGAAAAATCTATTCATGTTGTTTTTGATGATACAAATAAATCTATTGAGACAAAAATAAATATGGATGATGAAGCGAGTCAACTTTCTATATCCACTCAAAAGGAGCCTAGCAGTGCTGAACAGGCGACTACAGAAGAACTTTACATAGGTCCTATAGTCGAATATGTCCCAAATGAATGGAGAAGCAAACCAGACTATCCAAGCAAATTTATCATTGGAAATTCAAGCGAAGGTATGAAAACTTGAGCATCAAGACGAAATGAGACACAGTTTGCACTCATCGCTCAGTTAGAACCAAAGAAACTAAAAGAGGCACTCTCAGATGAACATTAGATCAAGGCCATGAAAGAGGAACTAGAGCATTTTGACAAAAATCAGGTATGGACCCTAGTCCCTAAACCTGATGACAGGTAAATCATTAGAACCAAATGGGTGTACAGAAATAGACTAAATAAATCTGGAGAAGTAATTTGAAACAAAGCTCGCTTGGTGGTACAAGGTTATTCTCAACAGGAGAGAGTTGACTATCATGAAACTTTTCCTCACGTTGGAAGGTTTGAATCTATTCGTTTACTTCTAGCTTTGGCTGCTCATTAAGGTTTTTAAATATTTCAAATGGATGTGAAAAGTGCTTTTCTAAACGGTTTAATTGAGGAAAAAGTTTTTGTAAAACAACCCGCTGGTTTTGAAAATCCAAATTTTCTTTATCATGTTTTCAAACTTTTAAAAGCCATGTATAGCCTTAACCAAGCACCTCGTGCTTGGTATGACCATCTTAGCACCTTTCTTATAAATCATGGCTTTACTCATGGAAAAATTGATACAACTATTTTTGGTAAAAGAACCTCCTCTGAGAACATTATTATTCAAATTTATGTTGATGACATTATATTTGGAAGCGCTAATATCCCTTTGTGTGAAGAATTTTCCATACTGATGCAAAGTTAATTCAAAATGAGTATGATGGGCGAATTAAACTTTTTCCTCGGACTACAAATCTATCAATCTGAGAAAGGTACATTCCTCTATCAAACCAAGTACTGCAAAGAGCTCATACAAAAGTTTTACATGGAAAACTCAAAGTCATTAGGCACTCCCATGAGTTCGACATGCTCTCTTGACAAAGATGACAAAGGTAAGACAGTCGATGAAACTAAGTATAGAGGTATGATTAGATCTTTACTCTATCTCACTGCCAGTCGACTAGACATCATCTTTAGTGTATGCAAATGTGCTCGGTTCCAATCTGCCCCTAAAGAATCCCATCTAATTGCGGTAAATTGTAGTATTCATTACCTAGTTGGAACAACTTCTTTAGGGTTATGGTATCCTAAAGAAAAAAAATTCTTTCTTGAAGGATTTTCTGACTCTGATTATGCATGTGATAAAGACGACACAAAAAGTACTAGCGGTACATGTCAAATATTGGGAAAATCATTAATTTCCTAAAACAACAAAAAGCAAGGCTCTGTTTCTCTGTCTACTACAGAAGATGAATATATTGCCATTGGTCAATGTTGTGACCAAATTATGTGGATGGTTCATCAATTAAGTGATTATGATTTATCCTTTAAACCTATCAAAATTATGTGTGATAATTCTAGTGCTATTTGTTAATCAAAAAATTATGTGCATCATTCTCGAGCTAAGCATATCGACATCAAAATATCATTTTATTAGATATCATGTTTTAAACGATGACATTGAAAATTCCTTTATTAGTACTAATTTTCTACTTGCTGATATTTTTACAAAATCTCTTTTATAGGAAAGATTTTGTTCTCTCCGAAAATCTTTAAATATCATTGAGAATCCTTTAATTTGCTAAAATTATTGTATGCATTAATTTTTTACTTGTCTTTTCTTCTTTTTTTTTACTCCTCGTATATTGTGTTTTCCTTTTATTCTTTATTTTCATTCTGTAGCTGCCTCTTTATTTACGTCGTCTACCTTGTCCTTGATTACCCCTACCTCTTCGTTTATCTATTTAGTCTTGTCATGTGTCTTCATCTTTCCCTCTCCTTCTTTCTTTATCTATTATTCTTGTCTTCTTTCTTTCTCTCATTCTTCTTCTGTTGTCCCTTCTCTAAAATGGCAAAAAATCCTGAGGCTACTCGCAAAAGTAATCACAACAAGAACAAAGGAAAGGCTTCCGCCTCTATCTTCATTGACTCAGATTCTGATGATCTTTACCCTGCCTCCATTGCTTTCTCCTTAGGTAAGCTTCCTGATGACTCCTTCAATGGTGGTTCTTTCAAAAAGAAATTCAAATTCGATTTTAACAATACCGTTGATAAAAAGGTGGACTTTTGGAACTCGTCTCATGAATCTCTTTTTCGCTCTCTGAAGGACAAAACCCTTGTGCATGGTAGGGTTGTTGATCTTGATCTTATTTCCTTCTTAAACTGCCATATAAAAATCTGTTTGAGTTTCAGGGTTTGGCCAAAATTTTCTCTGTGCCGATGGTCGTTTATGAGCATCTTATCCATCTGTTTTATGCTAACCTTCGCTCTCCTAAGGCAGGTGACATTGAGTCCTTAGTTCTGGGTAAGCGTATTTTTCTTGAATGCAAAGTGTTTGATTCTATGTTTGGTATTTCATGCTCTAGTATTTTGTCTCCTCCTAAAAACGGCTGGCCTTCTGATTGTGATGTGTCCTTTGATCAAACAAAGTGTGAAATTGTTCTTGATCCCTCTTTGCCTATCCCTTCCCATCTAGGGCCTAATGAAATTCCTTTCAAAATTTGTGTGATTGCTCATATCGTTGCAACCACCCTTCTTCCTAGAGATGGTTCTCATTCTACGCTTACTCAACGTGACACACTGTTTGCTTATTGTTTGGTTTTTGATATTAAGGTGCATCTATCATCCTTTATCCTCTATCCTATGACGAATTTCATATCTGACCCATCTAGTCTTCTTTTCGGCATGCTTATAGCTCGCATCCTTGAGTCACAAATCATGTGCCTTGGAGATTTCTCCCCTATTCGTATCAAACAGAGTTATAACTCTCGTTCTTTTCTTCGGATGGGTTTCACTCGTTCTGGCTCCTCTTGGACTCTCAAGACTGATTTTGACGATTTGGCTGCCATTCCTGTGAAATCTAAACCATCCTCTTCCACCTCCATGTCGACTACTAAACTCAATGTCGCTCTGCAAAACCTTGGTGAGATGCATACCAAGTTAGATGCTATGGCGATCACTGTTGTTCAAGTACCTGATCTCATGACCAAGTTGACTGTCATGAGCAAGCAAGTGGACTCCATGAAGGATCTCCTATTATTTGCTCACTTCAAAATCAACAGTTTGAAGGATGTCTCCACGGAAACAAGTGATGATGTTGCCCGCATTCATCTAAGGCTTGATCAAATCGTGAAGGAAGCCATCAAAAATGCTACGAAAGTTCAAGATAGCTCTAAGGTCATCTCCACTTCTCTTTTCTCCAGATTTGAAGAAATGTCGACTGCATTAGTCAACACTCTGACATATTTCCTGCGTCCTCACTGATTTCCCTGTTGCTTATACTTTTCGACTGCTTTTGTTATATGTTTTGAGTCGTGTGGCTCCTCCTAATCACTCTATGCTTTGTTTGGTTTGTTTTTTTGTTGGAACTCTTAATTTTTTCCTTTTTGTTGATGCCAAAGGGGGAGAATTGTCTATGCTAATTTATGTTGATCTATGCTATTAGTATTTGTGTTGTTCTACATGCTTGCAATTAATATTATGTTGCTATTCGTATGGTGTTGATTTATTGAGATTTCTGGTCTTATTTTCGGAATAGTTATTTGCATAGCAAAGAAAATTACTTGCATATCCTCAGTGGGGGCACGTTGAGAACTCAGCTCCACTAGTCAACCATCTCCTGCTGCATTCATGGGGAGCAAATCAACTATCAGCCATACAAGTCGACTCTAACAGGGAAGTAACTCTACTATATGTTGTCATAATCAAAAAGGGGGAGATTGTTAGTGTAAAGTTTTAATGATAAACATCCCATTTTCTTTTAGGACAAACTTGTCATCAAAAAGGAAAGAATCAGAAATAAATCATGGATCCTCTACCAATCGAGTGAAGATTACCAATCAAGGATTCTGATTGATGAATATCAATCAAGCACCCCAATGAAGCTCCTCAGAAAATACAGATCCCAAAGGCGCTGATCAAGGAAGATCTTGAGTCAAGGGACTGTCCAAATAAAGATCCTCACAAATCATATATCACAAAAGTCACTAATCAAGGAAATTGAATATCGCAACATCTAACAATGAAGCATACAATGGCTACATTACAATCAACATTCAAGAAAAGCTAAAGATGTTAAACCTACACTCAATCAAGGCGGGTAATTACTCAAGACCAAACTGAAGAACTCAACGACAACAATTAATAGTCAATCAAGGAAGTTGTAGAAAAATCAAGACTAAAAATCAGTCTTGAGCTTTATTCTTGGAAAATAAGGATCCCTTGCCTTCTTTTTCAAGGATCAAAATCTCTTGGGTTTCTATCTCTTCACATGAAGGATTCAAGACTTCAAACACTATAAATGAAGACTCAATTTTCAGAAGGAAGGGTACAACAAGTTTGAATCATCTGAGATTCCCTACTTTACTTTTATCAAGCATTGTATTACCTAGTTCTATTGTGTAAACAAAAAAGAGAGAAGAGAAAAACATTGATGATAAGGCTTTGTATCAAAACAAAAAAAAAAGTGAAACAAATACTGAATTTAAACTACTTACACTCATCCCTGTACTCACACCAAAAAGTTACAAGAACTTGAAAAGAACACCCTTGCAACCCAAGGAGACTGGACGTAAGATCCACATTGGATCCCAACCAGTATAAAAACATTTTGTGTCAAGTTTACTTTTCAACCTTTAATCATATTGCTGCTATCAGTAGTCGACTAAGGGTTATCTTAAGTCAACTACTCTTAAATAAATTCAAAAAATAGGAATTCACCCTCCTCTTGCACTTTCAGATTGTACTTAAAAATCCACCACCTCACCACTATTCAGGGCGGAGGAGCAATAGGAAGAGGAGGAAGGAGAGAGAGCTTAATCTCCCAAAACCTAGGTGGAATGACTACAACTTCTATGCTGAAAAAAAAGTCATCCTCAAGTCTCTTTATCAAAGGAAACATTGGGAATTTACAAAGATTATTGCAAAATCTTAGAATGATCTTCCGCGTGAAGAAAATATGGTAAACACACTCAAATTCAATTATAATTGAGTGACTACCTGAGATTTTATCTCTATATCATATAACTGAGCCTCTGTTTCTATTTTATTCTTTACATATATATGACCATTATGTAGTAATCATACTACAATATATTATCATTATTCTTCCTCTTAATTGTATTCAGCACATGTTAAGAGTATTTTAGGCATCCCTTTTGATGAATTCTCCTGTCTATAAATCAACACAAGCTATTTGTTTAGTAAAGATCAATACAGAATATTGCTACCATATTATAGTGTGTTGGGTTTTCTTTCTTAATGGATCTTTGTTAGTTTCTGTACATTTCTTGGTCAAGCCAAAAAGATTGCCGACTGGATGCTCCTACCCCACTATGCCTGGCCCTTTATCTTACCTTAAGAAGAAAGAAGAGGTATGAAGCCTGTGGGATGTCAAAACACATCGGCAGGGATATTTGATAACCGCCAGCGGCGAGCAGAAGCAAGGTTATTAGATACCTCGGGAAAGCCCGGCCAGAACCACACGTGCAAGTTTCCCTGCATGTGGCTCGTCCGTGATAACTTCTTCGGATTTGCGTGCTCCCAGTCTTCTACTAGAATAGCGTATTAAATTCTAGAGATACACCTATATCAAATGAAATATCCTTAAGGATAATGGCGTTAACACGACTCAATCAATGAGAATTTCTTACAATTTTTGTAACCAAATACTTATCATAATATTTCCTACATGAGGAGAAGAAAAGACGTTGTTTGGGATACCCAAGAAGGGGGCATCAAGGAGAGTGACAATGTATGTATGCTCAACTAGTCTTGCCTCTGGTTCTCATTGTAAAGAATCATTAACTAGTTATGATCAGAGAATTAGGCATGATCAAGACAAGGGAGGAAAATGAGTTGAATACAACAGGGGAATAAATAGATAAAATCAAGATTCAGTCACAAGCTACACACAAAATACACAACAATCAATATATTCAAGGTCAACTCTCATAATGATACAATATAAAACACCAAGTAAAAGAGAACAGAAGCCCCGAAGGGACATCGAGCCACCTTGAATGATACCTCAAACTTACCGAATGACATAGACCAACGTAGATATATCAACGGGTAGCCCACGATGGCACGTCGAGCTTACCAATAACCCAAATATGAGTATCAACGAGTTGTCTGGGGTGAAACATCGAGTTTATCAAAAATGTAAAAGCAAAAGATAGATTGTGGCTCGGACCTAAATCAACGGGCTTCCCAGTATGGTACATCGAGCTCATAAGTGTAAAACTAGTCAGAAGATGCGATAAATTATTTCCATCAAAACCAAATATTATCACAAACAAATTAGATTATACACATAGAACCACGAGGAATACCCTTCATACCACGAGAGTATTAGTCTAGAAATCCTACCAACCCAAGCTTACGGCCTCGAGCCCAACAGTTTAATAAACAACCAAAATCACAACTCAAGGACCCATACCGTCAATAAAACCAACCAAATCAATCAAACACAATACAGTCCTAAGTTTCACGCCACCTACAAGCAAAGTCTAAGGATACTCACACAAGAATAACCTAAACTAAGGCTCCTCTAACTAAACCTTAAGCTAAACAACCCAATCTATTGCAATAATCCTAGGATCAATCAAACATTACAAAACCTAAGGGTTCAACCTAAATCATGCAATGCTACCCAAATATAATTAATCTAACTAACACAAATCTAAGAAATAGGAGTCAAACCTACGTCGAGGCAGAAAACTTCACAGCATCTATAACTCTGGCACTTTTCCCTTCTAAAGAACCTCTGAGCAATGCCAAGATACAAGCAACACCAAGGGAACACCAAAAGAAACACAACAATGCCAACATAATCAAAATAACTCAACAAAGAAAAGAAACCCAAATGTAAAAAGTGGGACCCATGCAGAAAGTCAAAGAGTTGATTCTGTCAGGAGGTCCCACCCTACGCAAGGGGTTGTGCCCGGATAATGGATACAATCCAAGCCTTGATCAAACCAAACTAGCCCCTCCATATTTTTAGCTTAATTAAAGTCAAACAAAGAATAAAATAGGAAATTCGTGGGATTAACCAAGAGAAATAAGGTAATTATCAAACCTGGAACGTGCCCACAAACTTCACAAATGTGCTCCAGCAAGAATCACTCAAAACAGACCAGAAATTCCCTCAAAATTGGAAGAACACCAACTAGGAAATTGTTGAAATACATGCTAAGTTTGTCTTTTAAAAGACTAAACTGCTAGCAAATTTTTCCTTCAAGAACGTGGACACCTTGCTCGCATAAGCGGAGCGAGGTCTGCAAATGTGGTAGTCATGGTAGCCACCCCTTCACGAATATGACATCCTGTCTACGAACGTGAAACCAAGAGGGTCAACCCTCCGTGAAAATTTTGAGGCACATGCGAATGCATAGGTTCAAGATTCTGAGCTCTGTGAATGCAATCAAAGATCTTTGTCCGCGAAGAAAGAAGCAGTGTTGCACCAGCAACAACTCAAGGCAAGAAATTTCTCCGTTGAAAGTCCAAACTCGTTTGAAGTCCCCATCAATGCAAACTATATATGCTACTGGGATGGAAACGACATTCAAGACATAATAGAATTGACGAAACCATCTTCCAAGGTTATCTTCTCAAATGTTGACCAAAGTTAATACTTACAAAAAAATCACAAATAAAATGCCAAACACCACAAAATCCTCTCGGCTACCTTGAGACCCAAACCAAAGGTTGTTCTAGACCAAACATAGCATTCTAGAGCTAACCGTGCTAGCAAAATTTGATTCCAAGCATGTTTACCAAGAAAATTGACCCAAGTCAGAATTAATGAAAAACTTAAAAGGTAAAATGCCTAATCTCACAAACTCCAAACAGAAGCCTCAAAACCCAAACTGATCATCACCCTCGATCAAAATGACCCTTTCGAAGATAATGGAACTGACAGAATGTCGATCCGACTCTAGAATCTCTAGATGTTGACTTAAGTCAACCCTTTTAAGCTTAAAGCTTCCAAAACATAAAATATCACACTAAACACAACGAAACACCTCATGAAACATGCCACCATACTCACCACCACACAAAAGCATTAATGAATCTGCAGGAAGGTGAAAATAGGAAAAGCACAACAAATACCACTAAAAGGAAATTTGTCTGCAGAAGTGAAACAAAGGGAATATATTAAGGCTAAAAAATATGAGGATATCAGGTCCATATATCAAGATCATTTTGCCAAGTAGGCTTCTTGACGGGTTGATACCACCACTGAACGTTCACTGATGGGATCTCCTTTGACTGCAACCACCTAACCTTACTGTCTAGAATGTCCATAGGCCCTTCCTCAAAACTCAAAGTCTCATCAAGTTGAACAAACAACCACTAAATCACCTGAGACTCATTCGTAACTCTCTTCCTTAACATAAAGACATGAAACAAAGGAGGAAGACTCAAAAGAGCTAGAGATAAGGCGATCTCATAAGCTACCTTTCCTACCAACCCTAGAATCTGAAAGGGACCGATGATCCTGGGGCAAAGCTTGGCCCTCCACACAAACCTCATCACGCCCTTTAATGGCGACACCCGTATGAATAGATGATCACTAATCATTAACTCTAAGGTTCCCAACCTCATATCCGCATAGTCTTCTGCTTACTCTACGTAGTAAGAAGTCTTTCCTCGATCAAACAGACACTATCTGTAGAATCTCTCAATAAATAGGAACCTCATTGCCTTACCTCCAACGCATAAAACCATCCCACTAGGAATGTCATATCCTACCATATAATGCCTCGAATGTTGCAATATGAATGCTCGAATGGTAGCTATTATTATATGTGAACTCTGCCAAATCCAACGACTAATCCCACTAGCCACCAAAATTAATAACACTCAAGCATGTAGCATATCCTCCAAAACTTGAATAGTGCTTTTAGACTGACCATCGATCTGAGGGTAAAAGGTTATACTGAGCTCAACCCGGGTACCCAACTCCCTCTGAATAGACTTCTTGAAATGTGAAGTGAATTGAGTACCACGATCAGAAATGATAGAATCTCGCACCACATTCAAATAAACAATCTCTTTAAGGTAGAACCGAGTCAATCTCTCCGATGTGTAAGCCTTTTGAACTGGTTAAAACTGAGCTGGCTTGGTCAATGGATTAACGATGACCCAACTAAAATCAAAAACTTGGAAGATATGTGGTAATCCTACCAAAAATCCATAGCTATAAACTCCCACTTCAACTATAGGATGGGTAGCTACTGATTCAAAACACCTGGTCTCTAGTGCTCGTATTTCACTTGCTGACACTTGAAGCACCTAGCCACGAATGTTGCAACGTCCCTCTTAATCCCATACCACAAATAGTATTGCCTTAAATCACGACCCATTTTCACAGCATAAAGATGAATAGAATATCTGAAACAATGGGACTCTTGAAGAATCATCCCAACAAATTCACAAACTGTAGGAACACAGATAGGACCCTCAATTTTCAAGATGCCATCAACATCTAAGGTCTCCTTCCTAGCCTCGCCGCTAAGAACCTTGTCTTGAATCATTCTCAAATGTGGATCCTCAAATATTGTGTTGAATCTACCCCATAAAGGAAAACCTAGCCTCCATACATAAGCAAATACTTTGCCCGACTCAGAAATATCAAGTCTAGACATCTTATTGACTAAGTGGACTGAATGTACAAGACCCTAGGTTGCTCCTCCACGTCAAAGAAGGCCAAACTCCCCATACTCATTACCTTCTTGCTCAAGGTATCAGCTACCACATTAGCCCTCCTTGTGAACTCTATACAAATAGGGCCGCAAATTCATCAATGCAAATGCTACCACTACAAACTCCAAGTCATGAGTGGGGTAGTTTTTCTTGTGAAGCTTCAACTTTCAGAAAGCATAAGCAATAACCCTATGTTGTTGCATCAAGACATAACCTAGGCCCACATCAGAAGCATCACAGTATATCATAAACTCCTAAACTTCAACATGTAGAGTTAGAATCGGTGTAGAAGTCAATAAGGACTTGAGCTCCATAAAGCTCACCTCACACTCATTCGACCACTGGAAGGGAACATCCTTCCGAGTAAATCTAGTCAAAGGTGCCACAATATAAGAAAACCCTTCCATGAACCATCTTTAGTAGCCTTCTTATCAAAATAAACTACGAACTTCAGTAGGAGAAGTAGGCCTAGCCCAGCTACGAACTGCCTTTATCTTCGTCGAATCCACCATAACTCCATTCTTGGACACTAGGATCCCCAAGAATGTGGCAGACTCAAACCAAAACTCCCATTTAGTGAATTTAACATACAACCATTTCTTTCTCAAGGTTTGGAGTACATTTCTCATATTCTACACATATTTCTCATATGCTACTCATGTTGCTTTTTACTCCCAGAGTAGACTAAGATGTCATTGATGAAAACTATCAAAAATGAGTCTAAATAAGGTCTGAACAGAGAGTTCATTAACTACATAAATGTTGTTGGGGCATAAGCCAATCTAAATGACATGACTAAGAACTTGTAGTAGCCTTATTGAGTCCTAAAAGAAGTCTTAGGGATATCCACTTCCCTAATCCTCAACTAGTCGTAGCCCAATCTAAAGTCAATCCTAGAGAACACTACTGCACATCTACGACATAGGATATTTATTCTTGATGGTCACCTTATTACGCTGCTTGTAGTCAATGCACATATGCTAGAAACCACCTTTTCTTCACGACCAGGAAAGGAGTACCCTAAGGAGATACACTTGGCCTAATTAACCGCTTGCCCAAGAGGTCCTGGAGTTTCTCCTTAAGCTCTTTCAACTCAGTTGGGGCCATCCGATATGGTGAAATAGAAACTGGTTATATGTCTGGCTTAACATCAATCCTTAAATCAATATTGCAGTTATGAGAAAGACTGGATAGATCAGTAGGATACACATCAACAAACTCTTTCACCATAGAAACTTACTTGAGAGTAGGAGTATCGACACTTGTATCACAAAAATAAGTATGCTAAGAAAGACACTCCTTCTCTACCAACCATCATATCATTAGAAAGGAGAGAAAACCCCTTGGTATATGACTATCCTAATTGTCCCATATAAAAGGAGGACTATAGGCATGCACATTGTAATAGTCTTGGAGAAATAATCTAAGATTGTATGATAGGGAGACAACCAATCCATCCCTAGAATCGCATCAAAATACACCATATCTAGCACAATAGGTATAACCCAAGTATCATAACCCGTGATGGCCACTACACAAACTCTATTAACCTTGTCCACTGCCGAAGAATCACTTATATGGGTAGCTACATGCATATGCACATACATAGGTTCACAAGACAAATCCAAATGTGTTGCATAATAAGAAGAAACATATGAGAAGGTAGATCCTATATCAAATCAAGCATAAGTATGCTGATGAGAGACGAAGATCATACCTGTGATAATAACATTCGATGACTCCCTCTCTTTTCTCCTCGAAATGCATATATATTCCCTCATCCACCTCGACCACCCAACTAGCCTACTTGAGAACCACCTCTAGTACCCTAGAGACCACCCCTAGTCAACTGAACCATAGCCCTAGGAACTTGAACCTACTGAGCCTTCTAACCTAGTAGACCCGACTTACCCTACCTCCTATGATTACTGATTGAGGAAACTTTTGAGCAAAGTGACACACTAAACCACACTCGTAGCAACCTCTACTAGAACTTTCCTTTTGAGACAATTGGGTTTAACCTGACTAGCTACCATGGCCTGAATACCCTGAATGTGGACCTTGAGAAGTATGTACCATCTGGTTACTAGCACCTCCTATTCCACTATATCTAATCTAAGATCTTCCTGGACTGACCTACTACGTTGATACTACTTTGGAGAACCTCAACCCTAGAACCTTCTACCACCAGACTAAGACCCACTATAACCACCCTAACTATGGGGCCTCTTGTCAATGACTCAGTAGGCCTCACGGTGGATCCCCTAAAAGGTACATGCATGATCAACTATCTACAAAAAGGAATCCACTAGTTGGGCATTCATTTGGCCTTATCGTAGCCGCACATTCATTTGGACATTCATGCATGATCAACTATCTACAAAAAGGTACATGCATGATCAACTATGAAACTTCATTTGGCCTTATCGTAGCCGCACATTCCTTTTTGTTTGATTATGAGCACTATTCAAGTCATCGGTATTGATCAAGACCGATACTCAAATTTGTAAGAGAACAACCACATTCAGACACAATCAAGAGGTGGCACAAAGATTTTCGGATGGGTCCAAATATCATTTACAATAAAAACAAGGAGCCAAAAGCTCAAATATCCACAAAAGTAGTATCAAAACACAATATATAGCTCAAAAACATCATCAATCACAAGAGGAGGGTATGGAAAAACCTCATCCCACCACAAACAAATGAAATTTGTCCTCAAATGCAAGAAAATATAAAAAAAGTCAATAAAATAAGACAGAGAGGGAGGTAAAGAAAAACCATGTCTACGCAGTCGCTCTATCTGTCGGGGCATCAGGGCCCGGTGTAGTACTCTGAATTGGGTCTCAGTACTAGGAGTCACATCAACAGTACTGGATCCACTAGGAGCTGCCAAAGGTATGTCTACCAAAGATGTCTGCACAGCTGCATCGACCATGGCCTCCTCAGTCTCTGTAAGGCCCTTGTAAAATGCCTCCTCACAAACCTCAAGCATCTCCTCATTCGTATCAGCCTCAGACTCGGGGTCAACTACCTCATATGCTCAGACATCATCTTTGGTGGTAGCTAGAGGCATATCAGGGTCAACTAGCACATCTGGGATCTCCACCGTCCCAAAAATCATAAACATGTCAATGGACTTCAGCTGGTCCACATCTTTCCTCAAGGTAGCAATAGTGGCCTTTAGAGCCGTCACCTTCTCGGTGGCCCCTTGGTCACGATCACACACAATTATCCTAGCCGCAAGGCCAACAATGATAGAACTCAAAGGTGTCACAACATAAGAGAGGGTTGCCTAAATCATGCCTGGAATGGAGGCCTCAAGTCTGGCGGCATGGCAATCAGTAGAATGGGCTAGCTGCCCCATCCGTATCAATGCAGCCTTAGTGAGTGGAGGTCTAACAGCAGTAGCAGTACCAGGTATATTGGGCAAAGAAGCAGTGGAGGAACTGGGAGTAACAAAAGGTGCAGCACTAGATGTACCTGAAGGCCCATGGGCAAGACTAGGCAAAGGTGCCTCTACAGGTAATGTATCAATATCCACACCCGGGAAAGAGTCCACCGGGGCTGCCTTCTTCTTCTCCGCCTCATCTTTCAGGTACTACGTCTCTATCCTCGAGCTCGTCTGCACAGCTCGGTAATCAATACCGGGAATGGAAGGGTAGTCTGTCTCTGCTTGGCCCTCATCAGCATCACCTGGGTAATGAGGATCCCAAAGTACAGCCTTGTCCCATCAATGATGCAGATAAGACATGCTGCTTAGGCGTGTCAGAGAATTGACTCATTCTAGGATGGCATGAGAGTACTACTGATAAAGCCAAACCAAAACCTAGCTGCAATGTTGAGGTCCTTCTTTTCAATGAATGCTCCAACCTCAAGCCACCTGGGAGTACCATCTGAAATCAGAAGAGCCAACGACTTCTTCATGTCCTCTAATGTTTTTGTCCTGATCATGTGCTGACATTCATCTTCAATATCATTCCAGCACTCCAGAACTACATTGATAGCATCGCTATCACACTTCACCATTTTACCTCTGACAACCACAAAGTCAACCAGCTTGAATTGTGCTACCGGTTTCTTCCCTTGTGGTATCAAGGCACTGTAAGCACTGTAGAATTCTCTAACCCAACTCAGAATATACGGGCCATGGGGTTTGGTGAAGAGCTAGAATTTATGGGACTCCAGACAGCTCATGATCTCTGTGTACCTATGAATGACGCAATCAGTTGACAACCACTTCTCCTCTATGATAGTCCACAGCCCCTCAGTTTTTAGTCTGTTCATAGACTGGAGAGGAGGACCCTGTACCAGTGGTACTAAGACCATGAACTGTGCTGGAGCAGGAGGAGTAGCGATGGCCTGGGGAGTCTTGATCCTAGATGGATCACTCATCCTCTTGGATCGCAGCTCCGCTCTTTGGGCTGCTAGTAGCTCATCTTTAGGCGCAGAAAATACAGCTTGCTGGTCCTGGTGCTCACCCTGACTCTCAGAAGTGGTGAGGTGAGTGGCATAGATGTCTTCACTGTTGGAGCTATCCTTCAGTGACGCAGGTACAGGTGCCTTGCCCTTTCCCTTCCCACCTGATGTGGGAAGCTTAGTAACATTTCCCTTTGATGCAACTGCATCCTCGTTGCTCTTTATTCCCTTGGCCCGCTTACGGGGCGACATGTCTCTTGCAGCCACTTTTGGGCTAGCCATGTCTGCAAAAACAACGAAACGAATTAGGAACAGTTCAACAAAATGCACAGAAAAATGATTGCAGACAAACTCGCCGAATCACTTCGGCGAGCCAGATCAGGCTTGCCGAAAGGATTCACTCAAAATTCTCTAGAAAATTTGGCATGTCAGTGATACGAATGTCCTTTTGGTAAATCACCGATAGCATTCGGCAAGCCAGGACTAGCCAGACGATAGTTACAGTGCATTTTATGGGTTAGGGGCGCAGAAAGGGAGATCAAGAAGGACGTTAGGCGAGTCGCCGACTGCACTCAGCGAACTCAGGCTTCTCGCCGAAAGTTACAGAACCTTAACTCCAAATTTAGCATGAAACTAAAGTCGATATAGGGGATTCGGCGAACCGCTAAGTGGTTCGACGAGCTTGACTCAGCTTGCCAAACAACCCAACGTGCCTGCTTTCAACCCTGTAGCCCCCGAAAACTAAGTCAAACCATGCACTATTACAATTAAGCTCAGACCCATTACACCCATGCCTCCGAGATACTCATACTTCTCCCAGTTTGGCCAAATTTGGCCATTTGATGACTTTTTCCCTTATGAATGACGTCAAATGCTCCATCATCGAGAAAAATATGTCATTTAGTACTAATGTGGGTTACTTAGACTTCACTCGACTAGACCCAACATCAACAAAGCAACACCCAACAATTTTGACCAATTTTAAGGCATGCAACATTCGGGAAATCAACGATATCGACAACTTAGGCAAGATATTCAAATTAAGATAGGCAATCAAGCATACAATTATGAATCAGAGAGGCCCAACACACTTCGCTACGATAAAAACACTTGCAAATGAGTAAAAATCGCTAAATAAAGATTTGGGGTTCGGAAAACTAACCTTTGAAGCCAAATAATCAATTTGAAAAGCTAGGCGGCAAAGAAATCCAACTCTGAATGCAAACTTGACAACTAAAATACGGTAAAAATACAAAAATAACGGAAAATCTATTTTGGGTGCGGGTTTAGCAAATTGAAAAGTGAGGGAGTGTGAAAGATTTTGAACTTTTGGCCTTTAAAAACCATCCTGTTCTCGCATAGTCGGCGACATAAGATTTACTCAGCGACCCACTCGGTGACACGCCGAGTGGACACTTACCTCACCGAGTTTTGCAGGACCTCCAATTAATGTGGGGGTCCAAACAGCGGACAAAATCGAGATCGCCGACCTGTTCGGCGATTCACCAATGTGTTCTTGGGCTTGTCGAGTTTAACAGACTCCAATTTCAAAATGTCTTGAGTCTAACGGTTGTCAAAGTTGGGCTCGCCGACCTCTTCGGTAAGTCTTTGACTAGACTTTTTGCTCGCCAATCTACACTGTTCAAACACATTCCAGACTTTAACCTGCACAATCAACATAAAATTATTTCACTAACCAAAAAGAAAGCAAATAAAACTTAGGTAGCCTCCTAAGAGCTCCTTAGTTAACGTCGCAGCACGACTCAAGTCCACGCTCAAACGTCATTCTTAGGTTTGGCCATAGTATCACTAGGCAACCCCCTTGTTGTCTCAGGTTTAAATGAGACAAGATATAACCCATTTGGGTCTCCAACTGCTTGATCCAGAAGGAATAGGAGGTAACCATCTAGCTAAGGGTCGACATATCTTCTTTCATTTCTTTCAAAATCTTGTCTGAGCCCTCAACTTTGTTGAGGATACGAGAAAGCATATCCTCTGACCGACCACCCGCAGAATCCTTTGGATTTTGGCGCTCATGGGGAGGAACATATATATCCTTCTCCCCGTCTCTCTCTTTCCAAGTGGGGTTACGGTCCCTCCACTCTCTATCAGGATCCTTCCAACCTCCCTCCCTGTTCCAACCTTTGTTACCATGCTGCCTCGGGTAGTTCGAACGATAACCACAACTTTGGTTGGCTAGGAAGTTCACCTATTCGTTTTACAAAGCCTCAAACTTGGCCTCACCAGGATTAACACATCCGACACCCACGGTATTGACACTTCGAGCACAAGCTCCCATAACATTTATGGACAAAATGACAAGTAGTGTCATGATCTTGTCCATGTTCTGGTCCCTCTCCTGATTTTTATCAAGCTACTCCTTAGTCAGTTTAAATGTGAAAGGGGAGAACTAATCTTCGCGGGTGTACCAAGCCTGGTTAATCGTGGTCATGCCATCCAAGATCTGGGTTGCTATCACATAAGGTTGTTGCATTAAACCTCCCGGAGAAAGTTGGTCAGCAACGCTTTTGTTTACCGAATCAAGGCTCCTGTAATAATACTACAGCAAAACGTTGTCGGGTAAACAATGGGTTGGGCATTGTAGCATCAACTTCTTGAATCGCAGCCAAGTCTCATGAATTGGCTCACCCTCCTAACGCTTAAAGCTCTAAATGTTGTCCCGAAAAGTCATCATCTTCGAAGGAGGGAAAAATTACACTTGAAATGCGGTGACTAGCTTTTCCCACGAAGTGATTGATTCTCGTGGCAATTCAGCCAGCCACCTACATCTTCTCCCATCAAAGAGAACGGGAACAACCTCAATTGTACCGACTCTTGGGATATGTTCTTGAAGGAGAATGACCCACAAACATCAACAAAGTTTCTAATGTGCTCATAGGAATCCTCATGAACCAATCCACCGAACAAACCTTTCAATTGCAAAAGCTACAACATTGTGCTTGTAATATGGAACACATCATTGCCTTCCGCCAGAGGCAAGTGAATGACCCCAATTCCACCCATAAGATAGGGGTCATTAGCATTAGGCTTGTTGACATCGTTGATGTTGCCAAAGTCATCTTGGTGGCATACTTGGCTACCATTGCTTCCGTTCACACTTATACTTTCTGTTTCAAAACACAAACAAGAAAACCAAAATTAAAAGTAAGTATATTTGACTATAACTAACAAGAATAAAATTCAACCTAACTAAAGAATCTTAACCAGCACCACTTCCCGGCAGCGGCACCATTTTGATTAAATAATGTTATCAAAGACACTTAATCCAGTTCTAAGCATCAACGATCGTTATTCAGTATAATAACCCAACTAAATGAGTTGGGGTTGAATACCACACGGAGTAGTACGCGTTTAAGATTCAAGAGTAAAGTATGAATATGCTCAAGTCAATCATAGGAATAGACATTATCAAAGGAAAACATAATTCAAATTAGGGGTGACACGAATATCAAATAAGGGGTTTTGGTTTTAACTATCAGCTACAACAACAACAAATAACACGAATTTAACAATAATGAGACGGGTTCTTGGGATGTGATTGGATTATAGGCTAAGGTAGACAAATGGGTGAGTGCAACTATTAGTAAATAGTTGTAAATTAGTGACTAAGCTAGATTTTAGTGGGGATAAACTTTGTCTCGAACTATTTACCCTGAATCAAGTTGGTTTCTCTCGAACACGAACAAGCAAGCAAATAAGAAATGCCTTCGCTTTAGTCCATTTACTCTCTCGAGCTGAATGTGTAGAAAAGGGTTTAGGATTCACTCTCTCGATTTGAACCCATGACAACCCAATAGCCACATACCATCAATTCAGTAATCTTAGTTTTAAAACCTCTCTCGAGCAAGCCAAAAAAACGAAGATAGAATTGCATTTGCAACTACAACCCTTTAAATTAAACCACAATTACTGAATGAAATCACATCCAAACAGCATTTAAACTAACAATCAGTCATACCCACAAGCTAAATCAACCCATAATCACATAATCACACCCCAAGATTTGGGGTTTTAGCTAGACATCATAAAAGATAGAAATCGTTACCAAATTGTGTTTCCAACAACTAAGTAAGATTAATTTCGTCTTTACAAGGTCCAAGTTGAAGAATCTCAAAGACCCACTTCCAATTTCTCAATAACGGAAAACTTCAACTCTTCAAAGCTAAGAAAAAGTTGTCTCAAAAATTCAAAGTTCAAAACTCTAAAATTACTCTAATGAATGTTTAGAATAAAATTTAATACTAAACATAATTTTTAAAAATTATATTTGTAGACGCCAAAAATATGTTGCGAAGGACCATTCGGCGCAGTAAGTCGGGCTCGCCGAATAGATCGGTGATCCACCCTTTGGTCAGTTACATCGCCTTTTTGCTTTGGCCTTCACCATCCTCAAGTTCTGTAACTTTGAGTGCTCCAACACTACATCACAAAACCATTCGATGATCCGCCGACTCCTCCTCTCTTTCTCCATCTTGATTTTCTTCTTTAGGATTTGGCACACTGGAACTTTAGGCGAGGTAATAGCCATTAGGCAAGTCACCGAAGGGACTCGACGATCACCAGGCCTTCATTTCTTTGTTCTTTCAGCTCACTTTGTTCCTTTTTGCAAATTAGTATCCATGATTTGTTCCTCAATCCAAATACCTGGAAATCAAGGGTTTTACATCAGTTATTGGCACAAAACAAGCATTTGAGGACACAAAAAATCTATCCAAATAAACCCCTAAATGAGTCCAAATCGTGGACTCATCAACACCCCCAACTTAAACTTTTGCTTGTCCTCAAGTAAAATTCAAGTTCAATAGTTCAAAAAGGATGCATCAAATAGTGCTATAGAAGAATCAATAATGTATGCACACTACAAGACTCAACTTACTCATGCAAGGATCAATTTTGCACTCAAAGATTCAAGTTGTGACTCACCATTAACAAAGATTCTCAAGTACACAGCACTTGCTTCAAATGCAACTTCAAGCTTAACAAAGGTACTCAAATGCCCACACACAAAGATGATTCCATATTCACACACTAAGGTTCAACAATTAATAGCTCCGTAATCACAATTAACACACACACTCACAAAGATCAATGCATGATTTTACACATAGGTTTGCCCTTATTTTCCAATCAACACTTGTTTCAGCTCACTGAAGATCAATAAGGTTTTTTAATGGCTTGTAACGGGGTTGAGTGTAAAGGTATGGTCAGTTAGGCTTAATGGTTGCTATCGTCATGAAATGAGGTGTGAAAAACACTTCCTTTCCTGCTCCTCTTCATTCTCATTTATGCTCATAAGTCACCCCATTATTCCTTTTTCATGAAACTTTGGACACCCCATTTCTTTTTGCAACTTTATTTCAAAACTTTTTAATTCTTTTTATTTTTCATTCTTTTTTTCTTTCTCTCTTTTTTTTACAGAGGGGTTCCATATTTTTCACAACAATGGATCTAGGGGGACTTCTTTGCATTTCCTCGTTTACCTTCTCTTTTCACCACACCCCCAACTTAGGATTTTGGCCTAAGTTGGCTATTCAAACCAACCACATCTCATGAGGATTAAGGGTGAAGGATAAAGAAAGGTCACAATTTGCATCAAGTTTCTTCCAAGAAAAGGGTTAAGGCTCAAAAGTTGCTCAAATAAAGATCACACACTCACAAGGTAAGCTACAACAGAGGTATAATGTCAAATTGTTGCACTCATTAAAAATTTGTTCCCTAAGATCATTTCAAGAGCTCACATCACTTGGTCAACCAGACCAAAGGAGTAAATTCTAGGTGTCATCACACATGGTTCACGGTAAACTCATCACACAAGGCATTGACACCAAAGTCAAACAAGACTCCACACTTTCTCTTATGTGCAATGTTCATTACAAGAGACTCAATTTGATAATCGGCTACTCACAAAAAGTTCACATATTGCTTATGCAACTTCATTTGTCCTCATTATAGCCGTACATTCATTTTTGTTCGATTATGAAAACTATTCAAGTAATCGATATTGCTCAAGACTTACACTCAAATTTGCAAGAGAACAACCACATTTAGAAACAATCAAGAGGTGGCACAATTTTTTTTTGGAAGGGTCCAAAAATCATTTACAATTAAAATAAGGAGCCAGAAGCTCAAATATCCACAAAATTAGTATCAAAACACAAAATATATCTCAAAAACATCATCAATCACAAAGGGAGGGTGTGGAAATACCTTACCCCACCACAAACAAAAGCAATTTGTCCTTACATGCAAGAAAATGTCAAAAAGTCAATAAAAGAAGATAGAGAGATAGGTAAAGAAAAATCATATCTACGTAGTCACTTTATCTGTCGGTACATTAGTACCTAGTATAGTACTCTGAACCTGGGTCTCAGTACCCGAAGTCTCATCAACAGTACAAAATCCACTAGGAGCTGCCAAAGGGTGTCTGCCAAAGATGTCTACACACCTGCATCTACCATGGCCTCCTCAGTATCCGTAAAGCCCTTGTAAGAAGCCTCCTCAACAACCTCAAGAATCTCATCATCTGTCTCAGCCTCATACACGAGGTCAGCTACCTCTTCAGCTCGGACATCATCTATGGTGGTAGCCGGAGGCATATTAGGCTCAATTGACACATCTCAGATCTATACCATCTTGAAATTCATAGACATGTCAGTGGACTTCGGCTGGTCCATATCTCTCCTCAGCGCAACAATAACAGCTTCTGGAGCTATCACCTCCTTGGTGGCCTCTTGGCCACGCTCACACACTACTATACTAGCCGCAAGGCATCAGTGGTAGCACTCAAAGGTGTCACATCATCAGCGAGGGTTGCTTGAATCATGCTTGTAATGGAGGCCTCATGTCTGGCGGCATGATGATCAGCATAATGGGCTAGTTGCCCCATCTGTATCAATGCAGCCTGGGTGAGTGGAGGTCGAGTAGCAGTAGTAGTAGCAGTAGAAGAACTACCAGGTCTAGGGGGCAAAGAAGCAGATGAGGAACTGGGAGTAACAGAAGGTGCAACACTAGATGTAACTGAAGGCCCATTGTCTGGGGTAGGCAAAGGTGCCTCTACAGGTAATGTATCAATATCCACACCCGGGGAAGAGTCCACCGGAGATGCCTTCTTCTTCTCAGCCTTATATTTCAGGTACTCCGCCTCTATCAACTGGATGTCAGTAGAAGAAGTGGGAATCATTTCCAAATCCTTCTTGTCATCTCTAGGTACTCAAGCTCATCTACATAGCTCGGTAATCAATATCGGGAATGAAAGGAAGTCTGTCTCTACTTGGCCTTTATCAGCATCTCCTGGGTAATGAGCATCCCCAAGTTCAGCCTCGTCCTAACAATGATGCAGCCAAGACAGGCAGGTTTGGCGTGTCAGAGAATTGACTCATTCTGGGTTGGCATGAGAGTACTACTGATAAAGCCAAACCAGAACCTAGCTGCAATGTTGAGGTTTGTCTTCTCAATGAATGCTCCAACCTCAAGCCACCTGGGAGTACCATCTAAAATCAGAGGAGCCAACCACTTCTTCATGTTCTCCAACATTTTTGTCCTGATCATGTGCTGGCATTCATCTTCAATATCATTCGATCTCCAGAACTACATTGATTGCATTGCTATCACACTTCACCTTTTTACCTCTGACAACCACAAAGTCAACCGGCTTGAATTTTGCTGTCGGTTTCTTGCCTTGTGGTATCACGGCACTATTAGCACTTAGCATTCTCTTACTCAACTCGGAATGTACGGACAATGGGGCATGGTGAAGTGCTGGAATATGTGGGACTTCAGACATCTCATGATTTCTGGGTAACTGTCAATAACACCATCAGTCGACAATTGCTTCTCCTCTATGATGCTGCTCTGCTCCTTAGTCTTTAGTATGTTCATAAACTGGGGAAGAGGACCCAGTACCGATGGTGCTAGGACCATGGCCTGTGCTGGAGCAGGAGGAGTAGCGGTGGCTGATGAGTCCATAAATTGGACTCATTTAGGTCTTTAATTTGATAGAAATATTGTCCTCGAATGCTTATTTTGTCTCAATATCTAATGAAAACTCTTAAATTTTAGATATTATAAGTTCTAGTTGAAGCATAGACACTTAGGCTGAAAAGAACGCAGAAGATAAAGCTTGAGCATCGCTAAACACCTTTGGTGATTCACCGAAAGGACAGACTCCGCCCTTTGTTCCAGTGTGCGAAGCCCTGAAGGAAGAGGATCAAAATGGCGATGAAAGGAGCAGTCGACACTTTGTCGAATAGTTTTGCGATGCAGTACTATACCTCCCAATGGTCCAGCACATGAAGATGTTGAAGGCAAGCACTAAACGACGAAGAGACAGATGCAGGGTGAGTCACCGAGTCATTCGGTGAACTCGACTAACCTCGCCGAACTATCCGCCAGCACTAATTTCTGATGGCTATAAATACTAAACTTCTTATTAATTTTTACAAGTTCCAAACCATTATTATGATATTCAGAATAGAATAGTACTTTTTAGATATTTTCTCTCAAGTTTGGAGAGGGTTTTGTGGGAGACTTGAAGAGAGAAGGATTTCATCTTCCCCGAGTTGGAAATGGGTCTTCTCCATTCTTCTTTCTTTGCTTGAATCAAGCTTTAATTTCTTATACCCATTTTATTCTAGTGTCATTGTAGGTGTATTTTTTTTATTTCTTGATGTGTGGCTAAAAATGCCCATTCTTGAGGTGTGATTTAGCAAATATATGTTAATATTGTTATTGGGTCGTGCTTGCTAATAGGTTAGATGTATTATAATGGTGATTTCACCTAGTGGTTGTGATTTAATTTAATTGGTTTGTAGTTGCAAATACAAAACCACCCATCTGTTTTTGGCTTTCCGGAGAGTGAGGTCACGAAACCAAGACCACTAGACTGATGGCCTAAGGAGTGGGTCGACATGAGGTTCAGTCCGAGAGGGTGCGCCCTAGTACCATATCGTAACATTCAACTTGAGAGAGTGAGTGGGTTAAGGCGTAGGTTGGCCTTCATACGGCAAATTGGTGTCCGAGAGGAACCCATTTGAAATGGGGTAAGTTGCTCGAGAGGGAACTTATTTCCATCTAAAGCTTAGCCTAGTCACTATTATCTTGCAAATTTCCTATTGAAAGCATGTACCCAATGATTTATCTCAACTTGTGTTACGGTCACACCCCAAGAACATTTCCCCATACTTGATTTTCTTGTTATTTTTTGTTGTTTTTACTACTTGCGACAAAACCCCCAATTGATAGTTGACACTTTTGTGTCGCCCCCTTTAATTTACTATGTTTTCAATCGTTCATGTCTTTAACTACGATTAGTTAGAGCTTAATTTTATTTTTCTATCAATTCTCAAAACAACTCCCTTGGGACATAACCCCAACCTTTAGTTGAGTTACTATACTATCGACGATCATAGCCACTCGAACTGTAGGTTAGTGTCATTGGTCACGATAAGCATCAAAATGGCACCGCTGCCGGTGAGTGGCTTTATTTAAGAATCTTTAGATTATAGAGTTCTTGTTCTTCTTAGTTGTAGTATACTTACCTAATTCTTAGTTTTTTCTAGCTTGTCTGTGTGTTGGAATAGGATAATGAGTATACATGATGGGGATGGTGGACCAATGGAGCACCTCCAATAGAAGTGATGAGGTTCAGAAATCACATCCTGAACTTCAATCATCTAGGAGGAGAACCTTTTCATGAGTCGTGGCTGAGGTTTAAAACACTATTGTTACAATACCCAACTCATGAAATCCCTGATTTAGTTCTACTGAAATGCTTCTATAGGGGTCTAAGTCCAGGAAACAGAGACTTAATTGACAGACTTATGCCAGGCAGTCTCGATACATACTCTTATGAGACCACATCCAAATTCCTTGACCTTGTGGCTAAAACCAACAAGGATACTGAGTAGGACCATCATTTAATCATTTTGTTAGGTCAGATGAACAACTTGATCCAAAAGGTCGAGGAACTGGAAGTGATGTCCAAAAAGAAGAGCAAAGGCAGACTACCTCCTAAGCAAGGCAGATCAATGGACATTGAAAATAAACATATCAAAGATATATTATTAACCATCCTTCAAAAGCTAAATAAGCAAGATAGAGTGCTAGAGAATATTGAAGAAAATGTAGAAATGCTAAATCAGATAAGCAGTTCTCACTCTAGATCTATCCAACTAATTGAAACTCTCTCGGGTCACTTAATGCCTAATCTCTGTCAGGCACAAGACAAGGGGTGGCCAAAGGATGTTTTGGCCAACCCCAAATGTCAAAGTTAGGTGCTAACCTGCGTCGTGCCACGATGTTAAGTAAGGCGCTATTTGGGAGGCAACCCAAAACCCTTAACTACTTTAAGTTTGTTATTTTTGAAATAAAGGTGTTTTGACTTTGTAGGAGTGGATCATGAACAGCTTGTGAAAAGTACAGGATGAATTACCCAAATCCACTTAGCGAAATGCCGATTAGATCGGTGACCGCCGTTTGGATCCTCACTTTGGTTAAGGGACTTGTAAATCTTGGCGAGGAAGATGAACACTCGGTGGATCGCCGAGTAGCTAAGAAAATCCAAATAATGTCACCGAATGGGTGATATCTGGATGAGATTTATAAGACCACGGGCCTTAACTTTCAACCTTTTTACATACCCCTCACTCTCGATTCTTGAAAAAATTGCACCTACTTAGTATAACTTTTGCAAATCGTAAGTATTTTAGCTGTTTGAGTAGTGCTTGGATCTGTGATAACCTGCTGCTTAACATCACAGTCTTGATCTAATCTTCCTAAAAGGTTGGCTCTCCAAACCCTGCATTTAATTTTTGTATGGATTCTCTCATTTTAAGTAATTTTATCCAATGTCGTGTGATATGCCTTTCTGATGAATTTAGATTATTCAAAGCTCTTAGGCGAACTCGCCGAACCCTTCATTGATTCCCCAAATCATCCCATTTTGCCTTTGACCTCATGCTGCTTGTAGTAAGTGTTCTGTAACCTTTCGGCGACTCGCCAAGCTATTCGGCAAATCCTGCTGAAATTGTGTTTCTCTAAAACTCAATCTAGTTGTTCTGACTTCTTTCAAACTCATTGCAGAAATGGCTAAATGTAAAGTTGCAGGAAGAAGCAAGCCACCCCAAAATAGAACCAAAGGGATTATAATGAACAAGGATGTAGATACATTCAGAAGAAAAATTGCTAAACTTTCCAAAGCGTGCGAGAAAGGGAAGGGCAAACACAAAGCCTTTGGATTATCAGACAGGGCTGAGCGGCGAGTTAAGAGGCAGAATGATTTATTTAGGGCCAAGACTCCCCAGCCTACAATTACTGTACCTCCAGTTCTAGCGTTGACACTGGTATTAGCAACTCTCGTACAAGGTCCTCAGTCTAAATCAAATCGAGACAAGGCTGAGGGGTTGAGGACCATTTTGGAAGAAAAGTGTATGTCCATAGACGGGGTTATAGATAGATACCCAGAGATAATGGAGTGTCTGAGATACCACAAGTTCCAAATCTTCACAAAACCCTGTGGCCCTTATATTCCAAACAGGGTAAGAGAGTTCTATAATGCATATAGTGCACTAATACCCCAACAAAAGCAACTAGCAGCAGCCTTCAGAGAAGTTAGCTATTGGTTGTCAGAGGTAGGAGAGTGAAGTGTGATAATGAGGAAATCAATGCAGTCTTGGGCATGCCCACAAATATTAGGGATCACTGCCAGTATCTGATAAGAACAAAGAAGCTAGAAGAGATGAAAGAGTGGTTAACCCCACTAATTGCAGATGAAACTCCAAAGTGAGCGGTGGAAGGAATTCCGATTTAAAAGAAAGAACTAAACATAGCCACAAGGTTCTGGTTTGGTTTTATCAGCAGCACAATTATGCCATCCCAAAATGAGTCGATCCTTCACCTTGCCAAGGTAGCCTGTCTGGGTTGCGTCATAGATGAGACTCATATAAGGTTGGATACAATCATTGCTTCAAAGATACTTATGCATGCAAGATAGAGCCGAACCTCACTTCCATTTCCAGTCTTTATCACAGAATTGTGCAAATGAGCCCAGGTGCCTTGAGATGTCAAGAAAGATGTAGAAGTGATGCCCATAGCCTCTACTGATATCCGGAGGATCAAAGACAAGTATCTTAAAGATAAGGCAGAAAGGAAAAAGGCAGCATCGATAAAGCTAGTAACCACAAAATCATCACCTGCATAGACACATTTGTCTACTCCGACCCCTAGGCCGTCAGGTATATCCATTGCAACTGTTATTCACGCTAACTCTCCAGGTTCTTCTGTTGCTGCACGATCACCAAGACCCACCACTGTTGCTGCTGATTCCCGACTTCCACTCACTCGGGCGTCTATACTCCGGATGGGACTGCTGGCTCTTTCTGCTGACCGTCGAACTGCTAACCTAGAGGCCTCTGTTCCAGACATGATTCGGATTGCCTTGACTGATGTTGTGACACCTTTGAGCACTACCATTGATCCCCTAACGGCCAAAATAGCGGTATGTGACCATAACCAAGGGTCCACAAAGGAGGTGACAACTTTATAAGCTTCCATTGCTGAACTACGAAAAGATATAGACCACATGAAGTCCACCAATGAATCCACGGTCTTTGGAACATTAGAGACTCCAGATATGCCCAAAATACCTCAGATTACCTCAGGGCATAGAGATAGAAGGGAGCATACAGCTAATCCTGAACCAAAGGCAAAAACTGACAAAGAAATGTTTGAGGAAGTTACAACGGACAACATAACAAAGACTGAAGAAATCATGATAGATGCTACTGTGCAATCTTTTTTGGCAAAGTCTCCTGCTGCTGGATCCAGTGGAGTTGGTCCTTTTGGTGGTCATTCTGAACACTGATGCTATGATAGATGGAGCAACTGCATAGCCAGGATCCCCTCTTTACCTCCCTCTATGTTCTTCGTTATCTCTAAAAAATTTGGATTCTTATTACTTGCATTTGAAGACAAATGATTTTATTTGTGGTGGGGTGAGGCCCACCTTTTGTGTGCTATTTGATGATCATATTCTGTGATTATATTTGGGTTGTTATGTTTAAAATTGTGTTAAAACTACTTTTTATGGATGTTTGAGCTCATGACTCCACTTATTTTTAATTGCAAAATGATTTTGACCCTTTCGAAAATTTTTGAATTTTTCGCACATTTTTCCCACCGTTCGCGAGTTGAATGTGGCTATTCCTTTACAAAAATTTGAGTCTTGGTTTCGATCAATACCGATGACTTGAATAGTGCTCTCAATTGAATGAACATGAATGTACGACTATGATGAGGCCAAATGAAGTTGCATAAACAATATGTGAACTCTTTGCATCTCGTTGTGATTAGACATTTATGGAATTGATTCTCTTGTAATGACTGTTGCACACTAGCGAAAGTGTGTGGTCTTGTTTGACTTAAGTATCGATGCCTTGTGTGATTAGCTTGCTTTGAACCATACATGAATAAACCTAGAATTTTCCATGTTAGACTGATTGATTTAGAAAGGTGTCCTCTTGGACTGATCTTAGGCAACTTCAAAGAGTGTGAGCCAAATTTGAAATATACCTTTTTTGTGGCCTACCCGTGAGCGTGTCAAACTCTTTTGAACACCCTTTGAGCCTTACCTTTCTTTGGAAGAACCTTGATGAACCCTAGACCTTACTTGACCCACTACCTACAATCCTCTTGAGTTGTGGTTTAGTGAATAGCCAACTTAGGCTAAAAGCCTAAGTTGGGGGTGCGGTGAAAAGGAAAAGGAGAAGTCAAGAACTGCCAGAAAAGTCCCCCTTACCTATGGTATTGCATAAAAATGGAAACCCCTTCAAAAAAGAAAAAAATGTGTGTGGAATAAAGTACAAAGGAAATTGGGTTTCCAAGCAATCCATGAAGGTAAATAAAAAGGTGACTTAGAAGCACTAGAAAAAGTATTGCTAAAGGAAAAGAAGGGAATGCCTTGAGAATACCAAAGCTCACGAGGAAAAAGTCACTGAGCCTAAATGACCATACCTTTGCACTCAGCCCCATTGCAAGCCTTAGAAAGACCTTTTTGATCTCGAGTAAGCCAAATTGAAAGTCGATTGGAAAATACGGGCAAACCTATGGGCGAAAACATGCATTGTGTTCCTCTTTTTTAGCGTGAGCGTTGCATCTGTTTCCAAATCTTGAATTTATTATCCTCTATGTGTGAATATGGAATCATTTTTTATGTGAGGGCATTTAGATACTTTTTGTTGAGCTTGAACTTGCCCGAGTAGCAAGTATTGCGAGCATGAGAATCTTTGGCAATGGTATCTCACAACTTTAATCTTTGAGTACACAATTGATCCTTGCATCAATAAATTGAGTCTTGTTGTTTGCGCTCATGATTGAGTCTTGTGTAGCACTGTTTGAGACACCCTTTTTGAACAGCTGAACTTAAGTTTGTTTGAGGACAAGCAAAAGTTTAACTTGGGGGTTTTGAAAAGTCCACAAATTGGACACATTTAGGGCTTTATTTTGATAGAAATAGTGTCCTCAAATGCTTATTTTGTCTCAATATCTAATGAAAACTCTTAAGTTTCAGGTATTGGAAGTTTCAGTGGAAGCATTGATACTTAGGTGCAAAAAGGAACAAAATGCCTGGAAAGAACGAAGAAGCTGAAGATTGAGCATCGCCAAATACCTTTGGCGATTCACCGAAAGGATAGACTCCGCACTTTGTTCCAGTGTGCGAAGCCCTGAAGGAAGAGGATCAAAAAGGCGATGAAAGGAGCAGTCGAAACTTCGCCAAATAGTTTTGTGAAGCAGTACTATACCGCCCAATGGTCCAGAACGTGAAGATGCTGAAGGCAAGCACTAAACGACGATGAGATAGAAGAAGGGTAAGTCGCCGAGTCATTCGGTGAGCTCGACTAACCTCGCCGAACTATTCGCCAGCACTAATTTCTGATGGCTATAAATACTAAACTTCTTATTAATTTTTATAAGTTCTAAACCATTATTATAATTTTCCGAATAGAATAGTACTTTTTAGATATTTTCTCTCAAGTTTGGAGAGGGTTTTGTGGGAGACTTGAAAAGAGAAGGATTTTATCTTCCCCAAGTTGGAAGTGGGTCTTTTCCATTCTTCTTCATTTGCTTGAATCAAGCTTTAATTTATTATACCCATTTTATTTTAGTATCATTTTAGGTGTATTTTGTTATTTCTTGATGTGTGGCTAAAAACCCCCATTCTTGGGGTGTGATTTAGCAAATATGTGTTGATATTGTTGTTGGGTCTTGCTTGCTGATAACTTAGATGAATTTTAATGGTGATTTCACCTAGTGGTTGTGGTTTAATTTAATGGGTTTGTAGTTGCAAATACAAAGCCACTCATGTGTTTTCGGCTTGCCCGAGAGAGAGGGCGTGAAAACAAGACCACTAGACTGATGGCCTAAGGAGTGGGTTGATATGCGATTCAGCCTGAGAGGGTGAACCCTAGTCCCATATCCTAACACTCAGCTCGAGAGAGAGAGTGGGGTAAGGAGTAGGTTGGCCTTCATGCCGCAAATGGGTGTCCGAGAGGAACCCATTTGAAACGGGGTAAGTTGCCCGAGAGGGAACTTATTTCCATCCAAAGATTTGTCTAGTCACTATTATCCTATAGATTTCCTATTGAAAGCATGTACCCAACGATTTATCTCAACTTGTATTGCGGTCACACCCCAAGAACATTTCCCCATACTTGATTTTCTTGTTAATTTTTGTTGTTTTTACTTCTTGTGACAAAAAACCCAATCGATATT
>JAJONQ010034273.1:0-14971 GCA_036250385.1 Solanum microdontum | reverse complement strand
CAAGCCCTAGAGCAGATAAACCCTCCATTTTGCCTATTTTCGTGTGCTATAGGTCACCATCTTTTTTGGTGATAAAGAATTTCGACCTCATCTTTGCCCAAATTTTAACTGAACGTCCGTTAAGACCATATCTATGTAGCCAGTTGGCCATCACGGCAAAAATGAACCATTTTGAAGGTCAAACGAGCCATAGAGCATCTAAACCCGCCATTTTACCGATTTTCGTGTGCTATGGTGCACACATTTTTTGGTGATATGAAATCGGACCTCATTTTTGCCAAAATTATACCAGGTCGTCCGTTAAGACCTTACCTATGGAGCCTGTTGGACCTCACGGCCAGAATGGCCCATTTTTAAGGTCAAATGAGCCCTAGAGTAGGTAAACCCCCATTTTATCGATTTTTGTGTGCTATAGTCCACTGAATTTTTGGTGATCCAGAATTTCGACCTCATTTTATCCAAAATATTAACTGGACGTCTTTTAAGACCTTATCTGTGGAGCGAGTTGGACCTCACGGCCAAAATGGCCCATTTTAAAGGTCAAACGAGTCCTAGAGCTGATAAACCCTCCATTCTACCACTTTTCGTGTGCTTTATGCCATAGATTTTTTGGTGATCCAGAATTTCGACCTCATTTTTGCAAAAATTTTATCTGAACGTCCGATAAGACCTTACCTATGGGGACAGTTGGCCCTCACGGCCAAAACAATCTATTTTAAAGGTCAAACGAGCCCTAGAGCAGATAAACCCTCCATTTTGCCTATTTTCGTATGCTATAGGTCACCATCTTTTTTGGTGATAAAGAATTTCGACCTCATCTTTGCCAAAACTTTACCTGAACGTCCGTTAAGACCTTATCTATGTAGCCAGTTGGCCATCACGGCAAAAATGAACCATTTTGAAGGTCAAACGAGTCATAGAGCATCTAAACCCGCCATTTTACCAATTTTCGTGTGCTATGGTCCACACATTTTTTGGTGATCTGAAATCGGACCTCCTTTTTGCCAAAATTATACCTGGACGTCCGTTAAGACCTTACCTATGGAGCCTGTTGGCCCTCACGGCCAGAATGACCCATTTTTAAGGTCAAACGAGCCCTAAAGTAGGTAAACCCCATTTTACCGATTTTTGTGTGCTATAGTCCACGAATTTATTGGTTATCTAGAATTCCGACCTCATTTATGCCAATCTTTTACTTGGACGTCCGTTAAGACCTTATCTATGGAGCCAGTTCTCCCTAACGGCCAAAATGGAACATTTTCAAGGTCAAACGAGCCCTAGAGCTCGTAAACCACCCATTTTACCGATTTTCGTGTGTTATAGTCCACAGATATTTTGGTGATCGGAAATTCCAACCTTATTTTTGCCAAGATTATACCTGGACGTCCGTTATGACCTTATCTATGGAGCCTGTTGGCCCACTCAACCAAAATGGCCCATTTTTAATGTCAAACGAGCCCTTGAGCAGGAAAACCCCCATTTTGCCTATTTTCGTGTGCTATATGTCACAATCTTTTTTGGTGATCCAGAATTCCGACCTTTTTTTTGCCAAAAGTATACCTGGAGGTCCGTTAAGACCTTACCTGTGGATCCAGTTGGCCATCACAGCCAGAATGGCCCATTTTCATGGTCAAACGAGCCCTAGAGTAGGTAAACCCCCATTTTATCGATTTTTGTGTGCTATAATCCACAGATTTTTTGGTGATTCAGAATTTTGACCTAATTTTTGCCAAAATATTACCTGGACGTCTGTTAAGACCTTATATGTGGAGCGAGTTGGACCTCACGACCAAAATGGCCTATTTTTAAGGTCAAACGAGTCCTAGAGCTGATAAACCCTCCATTCTACCGCTTTTCGTGTGCTTTATGCCACAGATTTTTTGGTGATCCAGAATTCCGACCTCATTTTTGCCAAAATTTTATTTGGACGTCCGTTAAGACCTTACCTATGGGGACAGTTGGCCTTCACGGCCAAAACGATCCATTTTCAAGGTCATACGAACCCTAGAGTAGATAAACCCTCAATTTTGCCTATTTTCGGGTGCTATATGTCACAATCTTTTTTGGTGATCCAGAATTCCGACCTTGTTTTTGCCAAAACTTTTCCTGGAGGTCCGTTAAGACCTTACCTGTGGATCCAGTTGGCCATCACAGCCAGAATGGCCCATTTTCAAGGTCAAAAGAGCCCTAGAGTAGGTAAACCCCCATTTAACCGATTTTTGTGTGCTATAGTCCACTGATTTTTTGGTGATCCAGAATTTCGACCTCATTGTTGCCAAAATATTAACTGGACGTCTGTTAAGACCTTATCTGTGGAGCGAGTTAGACCTCACGGCCAAAATGGCCCATTTTCAAGGTCAAACGAGTCCTAGAGCTGATAAACCCTCCATTCTACCGCTTTTCGTGTGCTTTATGCCACAGATTTTTTGGTGATCCAGAATTTCGACCTCATTTTTGCAAAAATTTTATCTAGAAGTCCGTTAAGACCTTACCTATGGGGACAGTTGGCCCTCAGGGCCAAAACGATCCATTTTCAAGGTCAAACGAGCCTTAGAGCAGATAAACCCTCCATTTTGCCTATTTTCGTGTGCTATAGGTCACCATCTTTTTTGGTGTTAAAGAAGTTCGATCTCATCTTTGCCAAAATTTTACCTGAACGTCCGTTAAGACCTTATCAATGTAGCCAGTTGGCCATCACGGCAAAAATGAACCATTTTGAAGGTCAAACGAGCCATAGAGCATCTAAACCTGCCATTTTACCGATTTTCGTGTGCTATGGTCCACACATTTTTTGGTGATCTGAAATCGGACCTCATTTTTTCCAAAATTATACCTGGTCGTCCGTTAAGACCTTACCTGTGGAGCCTGTTGGCCCTCACGGCCAGAATGACCCATTTTAAAGGTCAAACGAGCCCTAGAGTAGGTAAACCCCCATTTTATCGATTTTTGTGTGCTATAATCCACGGATTTTTTAGTGATTCAGAATTTTGACCACATTTTTGCCAAAATATTACCTGGAAGTCTGTTAAGACCTTATATGTGGAGCGAGTTGGACCTCACGACCAAAATGGCCTATTTTTAAGGTCAAACGAGTCCTAGAGCTGATAAACCCTCCATTCTACCGCTTTTCGTGTGCTTTATGCCACAAATTTTTTGGTGATCCAGAATTCCGACCTCATTTTTGCCAAAATTTTATTTGGACGTCCGTTAAGACCTTACCAATGGGGACAGTTGGCCTTCACGGCCAAAACGATCCATTTTCAAGGTCAAACGAGCCCTAGAGCAGATAAACCCTCTATTTTGCCTATTTTCGTGTGCTATATGTCACAATCTTTTTTGGTGATCCAGAATTCCGACCTTGTTTTTGCCAAAACTTTTCCTGGAGGTCCGTTATGACCTTACCTGTGGATCCAGTTGGCCATCACAGCCAGAATGGCCCATTTTCAAAGTCAAACGAGCCCTACAGTAGGTAAACCCCCATTTTATCGATTTTTGTGTGCTATAGTCCACTGAATTTTTGGTGATCCAGAATTTCGACCTCATTTTCGCCAAAATATTACCTGGACGTCTGTTAAGACCTTATCTGTGGAGTGAGTTGGACCTCACGGCCAAAATGGCCCATTTTAAAGGTCAGACGAGTCCTAGAGCTGATAAACCCTCCATTCTACCGCTTTTCGTGTGCTTTATGCCACAGATTTTTTGGTGATCCAGAATTCCGACCTCATTTTTGCAAAAAAATCTTCTGGACATCTGATAAGACCTTACCTATGGGGACAGTTGGCCCTCACGGCCAAAACGATCTATTTTAAAGGTCAAACGAGCCTAGAGCAGATAAACCCTCCATTTTGCCTATTTTTGTGTGCTATAGGTCACCATATTTTTTGGTGATAAAGAATTTCGACCTCACCTTTGCCAAAATTTTGCCTGAACGTCCGTTAAGACCTTATCTATGTAGCCAGTTGGCCATCACGGCAAAAATGAACCATTTTGAAGGTCAAACGAGCCATAGAGCATCTAAACCCGCCATTTTACCAATTTTCGTGTGCTATGGTCCATACATTTTTTTGGTGATCTGAAATCGAACCTCATTTTTGCCAAAATTATACCTGGACATCCGTTAAGACCTTACCTATAGAGCCTGTTGGCCCTCACGGCCAGAATGGCCCATTTTTAAGGTCAAACGAGCCCTAGAGTAGGTAAACCCCATTTTACCGATTTTTGTGTGCTATAGTCCACGAATTTATTGGTTATCCAGAATTCCGACCTCATTTATGCCAATCTTTTACCTGGACGTCCGTTAAGACCTTATCTATGGAGCCAGTTCTCCCTAACGGCCAAAATGGAACATTTTCAAGGTCAAACGAGCCCTAGAGCAGGTAAACCACCCATTTTACCGATTTTCGTGTGTTATAGTCCACAGATATTTTGGTGATCGGAAATTCCGACCTTATTTTTGCCAAGATTATACCTGGACGTCCGTTATGACCTTATCTATGGAGCCAGTTGGCCCACTCAACCAAAATGGCCCATTTTTAATGTCAAACGAGCCCTTGAGCAGGAAAACCCCCAATTTGCCTATTTTCGTTTGCTGTATGTCACAATCTTTTTTGGTGATGCAGAATTTCGACCTTGTTTTTGCCAAAACTTTACCTGGAGGTCCGTTAAGACCTTACCTGTGGATCCAGTTGGCCATCACAGCCAGAATGACCCATTTTCAAGGTCAAACGAGCCCTACAGTAGGTAAACCCCCAGTTTACCGATTTTTGTGTGCTATAGTCCACTGATTTTTTGGTGATCCATAATTTCGACCTCATTGTTGCCAAAATATTAACTGGACGTCTGTTAGGACCTTATCTGTGGAGCGAGTTGGACCTCACGGCCAAAATGGCCCATTTTAAAGGTCAAACGAGTCCTAGAGCTGATAAACCCTCCATTCTACCGCTTTTCGTGTGCTTTATGCCACAGATTTTTTGGTGATCCAGAATTCCGACCTCATTTTTGCCATAATATTACCTGGACGCCCGTTAAGACCTCATCTATGGAGCGAGTTGGCCCTCACGGCCAAAACGATCAATTTTCAAGGTCAAACAAGCCCTAGAGCAGATAAACCCTCCATTTTGCCTATTTTCGTGTGCTATAGGTCACCATCTTTTTTGGTGATAAAGAATTTCGACCTCATCTTTGCCAAAATTTTAACTGAACGTCCGTTAAGACCATATCTATGTAGCCAGTTGGCCATCACGGCAAAAATGAACCATTTTGAAGGTCAAACGAGCCATAGAGCATCTAAACCCGCCATTTTACCGATTTTCGTGTGCTATGGTGCACACATTTTTTGGTGATCTGAAATCGTACCTCATTTTTGCCAAAATTATACCTGGTCGTCCGTTAAGACCTTACCTATGGAGCCTGTTGGCCCTCACGGCCAGAATGGCCCATTTTAAAGGTCAAACGAGCCCTAGAGTAGGTAAATCCCCATTTTATCGATATTTGTGTGCTATAATCCACAGATTTTTTGGTGATCCAGAATTTTAACCTCATTTTTGCCAAAATATTACCTGGACGTCAGTTAAGACCTTATATGTGGAGTGAGTTGGACCTCACGACCAAAATGGCCTATTTTAAAGGTCAAACGAGTCCTAGAGCTGATAAACCCTCCATTCTACCGCTTTTCGTGTGCTTTATGCCACAGATTTTTTGGTGATCCAGAATTCCGACCTCATTTTTGCAAAAAAAATTTCTGGACGTCCGATAAGACCTTACCTATATGGACAGTTGGCCCTCACGGCCAAAACGATCTATTTTAAAGGTCAAACGAGCCCTAGAGCAGATAAACCCTCCATTTTGCCTATTTTTGTGTGCTATAGGTCACCATATTTTTTGGTGATAAAGAATTTCTACCTCATCTTTGCCAAAATTTTACCTGAACGTCCGTTAAGACCTTAACTATGTAGCCAGTTGGCCATCACGGCAAAAATGAACCATTTCCAAGGTCAAATGAGCCATAGATCAGCTAAACCCCCCATTTTATCGATTTTCGTGTGCTATGGTAAACACATTTTTTGGTGATCCAGAATTCCGACCTTGTTTTTGCCAAAAGTTTACCTGGACGTCCGTTAAGACCTTACCTGTGGATCCAGTTGGCTATCAAAGCCAGAATGTCCCATTTTCAAGGTCAAACGAGCCCTAGAGTAGGTAAACCCCCATTTTACCGATTTTTGTGTGCTATAGTCCACGCATTTTTTGGTGATCCAGAAATTCGATCTCATTTTTGCCAAAATATTACCTGGACGTCTGTTAAGACCTTATATATGGAGCGAGTTTGACCTCACGGCCAGAATGGCCCATTTTAAAGGTCAAACGAGTCCTAGAGCTTATAAACACTCCATTCTACCGCTTTTCGTGTGCTTTATGCCACAGATTTTTGGTGTTCCAGAATTCCGACCTCATTTTTGCAAAAAATTTATCTGGACGTCTGTTTAGACCTTACCTACGGGGACAAGTGTCCCTCACGGCCAAAACGATCAATTTTCAAGGTCAAACGACCCCTAAAGTAGATAAACCCTCCATTTTGCCTATTTTCGTGTGCTATAGGTCACCATCTTTTTTGGTGATAAAGAATTGCGACCTCATCTTTGCCAAAATTTTACCTGAACGTCCGTAAAGAGCTTATCTATGTATCCAGTTGGCCATCATGGCAAAACTGAACCATTTTCAAGGTCAAACGAGCCATAGAGCAGCTAAACCCCCCATTTTACCGATTTTCGTGTGCTATGGTCCACACATTTTTTGGTGATCTGAAATCCGACCTCATTTTTACCAAAATTATACCTGAACGTCCGTTAAGACCTTACCTATGGAGCCTGTTGGCCCTGCCGGCCAGAATGGCCCATTTTTAAGGTCAAACGAGCCCTAGAGTAGGTAAATCCCATTTTACCGATTTTTGTGTGCTATAGTCCATGAATTTATTGGTTATCCAGAATTTCGACCTCATTTATGCCAGTCTTTTACCTGGACGTCCGTTAAGACCTTATCTACGGAGCCAGTTGGCCATCACGGCCAAAATGACCCATTTTTAAGGTAAAACGAGCCCTAAAGCAGGTAAACCACAAATTTTATCGATTTTCGTGTGCTATGGTCCACACATTTTTTGGTGATTACAAAATCCGACCTCATTTTTTGCCAAAATTATACCTGGACGTCTGTTAAGACCTTACCTATGGAGCCTGTTGGCCCTTACAGCCAGAATGGCCCATTTTTAAGGTCAAATGATCCCTAGAGTAGGTAAACCCCATTTTACCGATTTTTGTGTGCTATAGTCCATGAATTTATTGGTTATCCAAAATTTCGACCTCAAATATGCCAATCTTTTACCTGGACGTCCGTTAAGACCTTATCTATGGAGCCAGTTCTCCCTAACCGCCAAAATGGCCGATTTTCAAGGTCAAACGAGCCCTAGAGCAGGTAAACCACCCATTTTACCAATTTTCGTGTGTTATAGTCCACAGATTTTTTGGTGATCCAAAATTCCAACCTTATTTTTGCCAAGATTATACCTGGACGTCCGTTATGACCTTATCTATGGAGACAGTTGGGGCTCTAAACCAAAATGGCCCATTTTTAATGTCAAACGAGCCCTTGAGTAGGAAAACCCCCATTTTACCGATTTTCGTGTGCTATATGTCACCATCTTTTTTGGTGATCTAGAATTCCGACCTTTTTTTTGCCAAAAGTTTACCTGGACGTCCGTTAAGACCTTACCTGTGGATCCAGTTGGCCATCACAGCCAGAATGGCCCATTTTCAAGGTCAAACGAGCCCTAGAGTAGGTAAACCCACATTTTACCGATTTTTATGTGCTATTGTCCACGGATTTTTTGGTGATCCAGAATTTCGACCTCATTTTTGCCAGAATATTACCTGGACGTCTGTTAAGACCTTATATCTGTGGAGCGAGTTGAACCTCACGGCGAAAATGGTCCATTTTAAAGGTCAAACAAGTCCTAGAGCTGATAAACTCTCCATTCTATCGCTTTTCGTGTACTTTATGCCACAGATTTTTTGGTGATCCTGAATTCCGACCTCATTTTTGCCAAAATTTTATCTGGACGTCCGGTAAAACCTTACCTATGGGGACAGTTGGCCCTCACGGCCAAAACGATCCATTTTCAAGGTCAAACGAGCCCTAGAGCTGATAAACCTTCCATTTTGCCTATTTTCGTGTGCTATAGGTCACCATCTTTTTTGGTGATAAAGAATTTCGACCTCATCTTTGCCAAAATTTTACCTGAACGTTCGTTAAGACCTTATCTATGTAGCCAGTTGGCCATCACGGCAAAAATGAACCATTTTCAAGGTCAAATGAGTCATAGAGCAGCTAAACCCCCATTTTACCTATTCTCGTATGTTAAGGTCCACACATTTTTTGGTGATTACGAAATCCAACCTCATTTTGGCCAAAGTTATACCTGGACGTCCGTTAAGACCTTACCTATAGAGCCTGTTGGCCTTCACGGCCAGAATGGCCCATTTTTAAGGTCAAACGAGCCCTAGAGTATGTATACCCCATTTTACCGATTTTTGTGTGCTATAGTCCACGAATTTATTGGTTATCCAAAATTCCGACCTCATTTATGCCAATCTTTTACTTGGACGTCCGATAAGACTTTATCTATGGAGCCAGTTCTCCCTCACGGCCAAAATGGCCCATTTTCATGGTCAAACGATCCCTAGAGCAGGTAAACCACCCATTTTATTGATTTTCGTGAGTTATAGTCCACAGATATTTTGGTGATCCGAAATTCGGACCTCATTTTTGCCAAGATTATACCTGGACGTCCGTTATGACCTTATCTATGGAGCCAGTTGCCCCTCTCAACCAAAATGGCCCCTTTTTAATGTCAAACGAGCCCTAGAGTAGGTGAACTCCCATTTTACCGATTTTTGTGTGCTATAGTCCACAAATTTTTTGGTGATCCAGAATTTCGACCTCATTTTTGCCAAAATATTACCTGGACGTCTGTTAAGACCTTATCTGCGGAGCGAGTTGGACCTCACGGCCAAAATGGCCCATTTTAAAGGTCAAACGAGTCCTAGAGCTGATAAACCCTCCATTCTACCGCTTTTCGTGTGCTTTATGCCACAGATTTTTTGGTGATCCAGAATTCCACCCTGATTTTTGCCAAAATTTTATTTTGACGTCCGTTAAGACCTTACCTATGGGGACAGTTGGCCTTCACGGCCAAGACGATCCATTTTCAAGGTCAAACGAGCCCTAGAGTAGATAAACCCTTCATTTTGCCTATTCTCGTGTGCTATAGGTCACCATCTTTTTTGGTGATAAAGAATTTCGACCTCATCTTTGCCAAAATTTTACCTGAACGTCTGTTTAGACCTTACCTATGTAGCCAGTTGGACATCACGACAAAAATGAACCATTTTCAAGGTCAAACGAGCCATAGAGCATCCAAACCACCCATTTTATCGATTTTTGTGTGCTATGGTCCACACATTTTTTGGTGATCTGAAATTCCGACCTCATTTTTGCCAAAATTATACCTGGACGTCCGTTAAGACCTTACCTATAGGGCCTGTTTCCCTTACGGCCAGAATGGCCCATTTTAAAGGTCAAACGATCCCTAGAGTAGGTAAACCCCATTTTACCGATTTTTGTGTGCTATAGTCCACGAATTTATTGGTTATCCAGAATTCCAATCTCATTTATGCCAATCTTTTACTAGGACGTCCGTTAAGACCTTATCTATGGGGCCAGTTCTCCCTCACGGCCAAAATGAACCATTTTCAAAGTCAAGCGAGCCATAGAGCAGCTAAACCCCCCAATTTACCGATTTTAGTGTGCTACGGTTCACACATTTTTTGGTGATCCATAATTCCGACCTTGTTTTTGCCAAAAGTTTACCTGGACGTCCGTTAAGACCTTACCTGTGGATCCAGTTGGCCATCAAAGCCAGAATGTCCCGTTTTCAAGGTCAAACGAGCCCTAGAGTAGGTAAACCCCCATTTTACCAATTTTTGTGTGCTATAGTCCACGGATTTTTTGGTGATCCAGAAATTCGATCTCATTTTTGCCAAAATATTACCTGGACGTCTGTTAAGACCTTATCTGTGGAGCGAGTTTGACCTCACGGCCAAAATGGCCCATTTTTAAGGTCAAACGAGTCGTAGAGCTTATAAACTCTCCATTATACCGCTTTTCGTGCGCTTTTTGCCACAGATGTCTTGGTTATCCAGAATTCCGACCTCATTTTTGCAAAAAATTTATCTGGACATCCGTTAAGACCTTACCTATGGGGACAGTTGGCCCTCACGGCTAAAACGATCCATTTTCAAGGTCAAACGATCCCTAGAGCAGATAAACCCTGAATTTTGCCTATTTTCGTGTGCTATAGGTCACCATCTCTTTTGGTGATAAAGAATTTCGACCTCATCTTTGCCAAAATTTTACCTGAACGTCCGTTAAGACCTTATCTATGTAGCCAGTTGACCATCATGGCAAAAATGAACCATTTTCAAGGTCAAACGATCCATAGAGTAGCTAAACCCCCTATTTTACCGATTTTCGTGTGCTATGGTCCACGCATTTTTTGGTGATTACGAAATCCGACCTCATTTTTGCCAAAATGATACCTGGACGTCCGTTAAGACCTTACCTATGGAGCCTGTTGGCCCTCACGGCCAGAAAGGCCCATTTTTAAGGTGAAACGAGAACTAGAGTAGGTATACCCCATTATACCGATTTGTGTGTGCTATAGTCTAGAAATTTATTGGTTATTGACAATTCCGACCTCATTTATGCCAATCTTTTACCAGGACGTCCGTTAAGACCTTATCTATGGGGCCAGTTCTCCCTCACGGCCAAAATGGCCCATTTTCAAGGTCAAACGAGCCGTAGAGCAGGTAAACCACCCATTTTACCGATTTTCGTGTGTTATAGTCCACAGATTTTTTGGTAATCCAAAATTCCGACATCATTTTTGACATGATTATACCTGGACGTCCGTTGGGCCTCTCAACCAAAATGGCCCATTTTTAATGTCAAACGGTCCCTTGAGCAGGAAAACCCCTATTTTGCCAATTTTCGTGTGCTATATGTCACCATCTTTTTTGGTGATCCAGAATTCCGACCTTGTTTTTGCCAAAGGTTTACGTGGACGTCCGTTAAGACCTTACAAGTGGATCCAGTTGTCCATCACAGCCAGAATGGCCCATTTTCAAGGTCAAACAAGCCCTAGAGTAGGTAAACCCCCATTTTATCGATTTTTGAGTGCTATAGTCCACAGATTTTTTCGTGATCCAGAATTTCGACCTCATTTTTGCCTAAATATTACCTGGACATCTGTAAAGACCTTATGTGTGGAGCGAGTTGGACCTCACGGCCAAAATGGCCCATTTTAAAGGTCAAACGAGTCGTAGAGCTGATAAACCGTCCATTCTACCGCTTTTCGTGTGCCTTATGCAATAGATTTTTTGGTGATCCAGAATTTCGACCTTATTTATGCCAAAATTTTATCTGGACGTCCGTTAAGACCTTACCTATTGGGACAGTTGGCCCTCACGACCAAAACGATCCATTTTCAAGGTCAAACGAGCACTAGAGCAGATAAACTCTCCATTTTGCCTATTTTCGTATGCTATAGGTCACCATCTTTTTTGGTGATAAAGAATTTCGACCTCATCTTTGCAAAAATTTTACCTGAACGTCCGTTAAGACCTTATTTATGTAGCCAGTTGGCCATCACGGCAAAAATGAACCATTTTCAAGGTCAAACGAGCCATAGAGCAGCTAAACCCCCCATTTTATCGATTTTAGTGTGCTATGGTCCACACATTTTTTGGTGATTAGGAAATCCGACCTCATTTTTGCCACAATTAGACCTGGCTGTCCGTTAAGACCTTACCTGTGGATCCAGTTCTCCCTCACGGCCAAAATGGCCCATTTTCAAGGTCAAACGAGTCCTAGAGTAGGTAAACCCCCATTTTACCGATTTTTGTATGCTATAGTCCACGGATTTTGTCGTGATCCAGAATTTCGACATCATTTTTGCCAAAATACTACCTGGAGGTCTGTTAAGACCTAATGTGTGCAGCGAGTTGGACCTCACGGCTAAAATGGACCATTTGAAAGGTCAAACGAGTCCTAGAGCTGATAAACCATCCATTCTACCGCTTTTCGTGTGCTTTATGCCAAAGATTTTTTGGTGATCCAAAATTCCGACTTCATTTTTGCCAAAATTTTATCTGGACGTCCGTTAAGACCTTACCTATGGGGACAGTTGTCCCTCACGACCAAAACGATCCATTTTCAAGGTCAAACGAGCACTAGAGCAGATAAACCCTCCATTTTGCCTATTTTCGTATGCTATAGGTCACCATCTATTTTGGTGATAAAGAATTTCGACCTCATCTTTGTCAAAATTTTACCTGAACGTTCGTTAAGACCTTATCCATGTAGCCAGTTGGCCATCACGGCAAAAATGAACCATTTTCAAGGTCAAACAAGCTATAGAGCTGCTAAACCCCCAATTTTACCAATTTTCGTGTGCTATGGTCCACACATTTTTTGGTCATTACGAAATCCGACCTCATTTTTGCCAAGATTATACCTGGACGTCCATTATGACCTTATCTATGGAGCCTGTTGGCCCTCACGGCTAAAATGGACCATTTTTAATGTCAAACGAGCCCTTGAGCAGGAAACCCCCATTTTGCCGATTTTCGTGTGCTATATGTCACCATCTTTTTTGGTGATCTAGAATTTTGACCTTTTTTTTGCCAATAGTTTACCTGGACGTTCGTTAAAACCTTACCTGTGGATCCAGTTGGCCATCACAGCCAGAATGACCCATTTTCAAGGTCAAACGAGCCCTACAGTAGGTAAACCTCCATTTTACCGATTTTTGTGTGCGATAGTCCACGGATTTTTTGATGATCTAGAATTTCGACCTCATTTTTGCCAAAATATTACCTGGACGTCTGTTAAGACCTTATCTGTGGAGTGAGTTGGACCTCGTGGCCAAAATGGCTCATTTTAAAGGTCAAACGAATCCTAGAGATGATAAACCCTCCATTTTACCGCTTTTCGTGTACTTTATGCTACTGATTTTTTGGTGATCCAGAATTCCGACCCCATTTTTGCAAAAATTTTATTTGGACGTTCGTTAAGACCTTACCTATGGGGACAGTTGGCCATCACGGCCGAAACGATCCATTTTCAAGGTCAAACGAGCCCTAGTGCAGATAAACCCTCCATTTTGCCTATTTTCGTTTGCTATAGGTCACCATCTTTTTAGATGATAAAGAATTTCGACCTCATCTTTGACTAAAATTTTACCTGAACGTCCGTTAAGACCTTATCTATGTAGCCAGTTGGCCATCACGGCAAAAATGAACCATTTTCAAGGTCAAACGAACCATAGAGAAGCTAAACCCCCCATTTTACCGATTATCGTGTGATATGGTCCACACATTTTTTGGTATTACGAAATCCGACCTCATTTTTGCCAAAATTATACCTGGACGTCCGTTAAGACCTTACCTATGGAGCCTGTTGGCCCTTACGGCCAGAATGGCCCATTTTTAAGGTCAAATGATCCCTAGAGTAGGTAAACCCCATTTTCCCGATTTTTGTGTGCTATAGTCCACGAATTTATTGGTTACCCAGAATTCCGACCTCAAATATGCCAATCTTTTACCTGGACGTCCGTTAAGACCTTATCTATGGAACCAGTTCTCCCCCACCGCCAAAATGGCCGATTTTCAAGGTCAAACGAGCCCTAGAGCAGGTAAACCACCCATTTTACCAATTTTCGTGTGTTATAGTCCACAGATTTTTTGGTGATCCGAAATTCCGACCTCATTTTTGCCAAGATTATAACTGGACGTCCGTTATGACCTTACCTATTGGGACAGTTGGCCCTCACGACCAAAACGATCCATTTTCAAGGTCAAACGAGCACTAGAGCAGATAAACCCTCCATTTTGCCTATTTTCGTGTGCTTTAGGTCACCATCTTTTTTGGTGATCAAGAATTCCGACCTCATTTTTGCCAAACTTTTACCTGGACTTCCGTTAAGACCTTATCTAAGGAGCCAATTTGCCCTCACGACAAAAATGGCCCATTTACAATGTCAAACGAGCTCTAAAGCAGGTAAACCCACTATTTTACCGATCTTAGTGTGCAATAGTCCACGGATTTTTTGGTGATCCGGACTTCTGACCTCATTATTGCCAAAGTTATATCTGGATGTCCGTTAAGACCTTATCAATGGAGCCAGTTGGCCCTCACGACCAAAATGGCCCATTTTCAAGGTCAAGCGTGCCCTATAGCAGGTAAACCGCCCATTTTACCGATTTTCGTGTGCTATAGTCCACGGATTTTTTGGTGATCTAGAATTCCGACCTCATTTTTCCCAAAATTTTACCTATACGTTCCTTAATACCTTACGTATGGAGCCAATTGGCCCTCACGGCCAAAATTTCCCATTTTCAAGGTCTAACGAGCCCTAGAGCAATTAAACCCCCCATTTTACCAATTTTTGTTTGATATAGTCCACGAATTTTTTGGTGATTCGGATTTCGACCACATTTTTGCCAAAATTTTACCTGGACGTCCGTTAAGACCTTGTATATGGAGCCAGTTGGCCCTCACGGCCAAAACGGCCCATTTTCAAGGTAAAACGAGCACCAGAGCAGGTAAACCCCCAATTTTGCCGATTTTCGTGTGCTATATTTCACTATCATTTTTGGTGATGCAGAATTCCGACCTCAATTTTGCCAATATTTTACCTGGAGGTGCGTTAAGACCTTAGCTATGGAGCCAAATGGCCCTGATGGCCAAAATGGCCAATTTTTGATGTCAAACGAGCCCTAGAGCAGGTAAAAACCCCATTTTTCTTATTTACGTGTGATATAGTCCACAGATTTTTTGGTGATTCGGAATTCCTACCTCATTT
>JAJONQ010034272.1:0-20998 GCA_036250385.1 Solanum microdontum | reverse complement strand
GGGACAAAATAAATTGATTCTTTCAACAATTTTTTTTTAATTGGAAGTTGGAAGAGAGCTTTGAAAAATGTTTTCCTTAAGTTTTGAAGGGAAGTCATTTTCCTTAAATTTGAGGAAAATGAGTTGATTTGGAAAACATTTTCCAAAACATTTAACTCAACCAAACATGAGAAAATCGGTTGGCATCATTTTCCTTCATACCAAACACACCCATAACCTTTACAAAGCTAGCATCATTTTACAAAAACTTTATGTGAGACAATTAGATCTCAATACACTATATTCATCCCAACTTAGGTGGTCTTCTTTTTTTTTTGTCCAAGAATGTCTCTTTCTACATTCAGTAAAATTTTCAATTCCAAAATTCTACATAACAAATCTTAGACCTCAAAATTTATATCAATACATTGATCTTTAATTTAATCCCACAAAATTCAAAACTCAATTTTTCTATTAAAAATGATAAAAATTGAACATCGAAGCTATGGATGTATTTTTTACACTTCAAAATGAAATCTAAACGTATGTGATTGAAAAACTGTTCAAACTTTAACATTTTCCCTTTTTGGAAATTTAGCAAGAAAGATGAAAGATGGACTAACTTAACAAAAGAGGATTAGAGCAACTGAGAGATAAAAATGAGAAGTAGAAGAGATTCTCTCACTCATTCTCTACAAAGTCGAAGAACACGACAAAGTATTGAACAGATAAAAGAGAATGTCTCACTGCTGAATTAGATGACTGCTTCCCATTCCATATCTATTCAGCTGCTGGAGACCCAAATGGGTCATGTGTTGTCTCATATCCACCCCAGGAGTGAAGTGTGAGTGGGGACTTATGTCGAGCCATGACGTTAACTAAGGCGCTTCTTGGGAGGAAACTCAAGTTTATCGCTTTCTTTTTATTTTCGGAATAATCATGTGTTGACTGTGCAGTTTGAAGTGTGGAATGTGTTTGGAAAATGCAGGTTGGCGAGCAAAAAGTCCGGTCAGCGACTCGCCAAAGAGGTCGACAAGCCCGACTTGGACCGCCGTTGGATTTAAGAAATTCTAAGGTTGGAGTCTATAAAAATCAGCGAGCCCAAGAGCAAATCGGTGTGTCACCGAAGAGGTCAGCGATCTCAACTTTGTCCGTCGTTTGGACCCCCATATTTACTGGAGGTCCTGTAAAACTCGGTGAGGTAAGTTCCCACTCGGCATATCACAGAATGGGTCGGTGAAGAAAATTAATATCGGCGAAAGTGCGAGAACTAGATGTTTTTTAAAGGCCAAAGGTTTAAAATTTCCAACTCTTTCACATTCCCTCACTTTCTAACTTCCCAAGATCACACCCTCACTATAATTTTCTATATTTTTGATATTTTACCGCTTTCTTGTCATTAATCTATGTAAGGAGTGTGATTCTTTGCCGCCTAGCTTTTCAAATTATATATTCGGCATAAAAAGTAGGTTTTCCAAACCCCGAACTCATATTTAGCATTTTAACTCATTTGCAATCATTTTGTTCTTAATGATGCGCGCTAGGCCTCTCTGAATCCATATTTTTGTGCTTGTTTGCCGAATTTAATTTGAATATCTTGCCTAAAATGATTAATTTTTTATTTCCCGAGTTTCGTGCCTCAAAATTGATCATAAATTATTGAGTTGTGCTAAATTGTTGTTGGGTCTAGTCGGGAGAAGTCTGAGTAACCCATGAATGTGCTAAATGACATACTTTGCCCGATGACGGAGCGTTTGACGTCATTCTTAAGGGTTTAAGTCGTCAGATGGCCAATTTTGGCCAAACCGGGAGAAGTCTGGGTACCCCGGGGCATGGGTTTTATGGGTCTCAGTTTAATTAAATGAGTGCATGGTTTGATTTTGTTTTCGGGGGCTGCGGGGATGATTTTGGAAGTTGGGGTAGAAAGTAGGCACGTTGGGCAGTTTGGCTAGCTGAGTCGAGCTCGCCGAACCACTCGGCGGTTGGCCGAATCCCCCTAGATTGCCTTTAATTTCGTGCTAATGTTGAGTTTTTGTTCTGTAAGTTTCAGTGAAAAGCCTGAGTTCACCGAGTGCATTCGGCGACTCGCCGATGGTTTTCTTTGATCGTCCTTTCTGCGCCCCTAACCCCTAAAATGTAGTGTAATTTTTGGTGGGATTGTCTTTTCTCGCCGAATTGTCGGCGATTTGCCGAAAGGCCCATCCCATCGCCGACATGCCAATTTTTCTGAAGTATTTTGAGCCAATCCTTTTGACGAGCCTGATCTGGCTCACCTAAGTGATTCGGCGAGTCTGACTGTAATATAATTTCTATGATCTTTCTTGAACTGTTTCTAATAGTTTTCCATTTGTGTTGCAGATATAGCTAGACCGAAAGTAGCAGGTCGAGACATGCCGCCCCGTAAGAGGGCCAAGGGAATCAAAATCAATGAGGATGCAACTGTATCTAGGGGAAAAGCTACCAAACTTCCTACCACAGGTGGGAAGGGAAAAGGGAAAGGAAAGGCACCTGCTCCTGCGTTACCGGAGGTTAGTTCCGATAGTGACGAGATATATGCCATTCACCTCACCATTTCTGAGAGTGAGGGTGAGCATCAGGACCCTCGGGCTACCACTTCTGAGCATGAGGATGATCAGTTATTATCTGCCAGAGAGCTGGGCTACATTCCAAGAGGCTTAATGATTCGTCTTGGATTAGGACTCCCCATGCCACTAATTCTCGTTCTACTTTAGCACAAGCTGTGGTCCTAGCACCACTGGTACAGGGGTCCTCCTCCACGGTGTATGAACATACTGAAGACTCAGGATTGAGGACCATTATAGAGGAGAAGAGGCTGTCTACTGATGGAGTCATAGAAAGATATCCAGAGATCATAAGCTGCCTAAGGTCTCACAAGTTCCAGTTATTCACTTGACCCTATGGCCCTTATGTTCCCAATTGGGTTGGGGAATTCTATGCTGCTTACGAAGCTTCAGTGCCACTAGGAAAGATACAGACTACCACATTTAAGCTAGTAGACTGTGTGGTTGTCTGGGGAAAAAGAGTAAAATGTGATAGTGATGCTATCAATGCAGTCTTGGAGTGCTCAAGGAGGATTGAGGATGACTGTCAGTACATTATCAGGACAAAAACCTTGAGAATATGAAAAAGTGGTTGGCTCCTCTGATATCTGACGGTACTCCCAAGTAGCTTGATGTTGGAGCACCCATTGAAAATAAGGACCTCAATGTAGCAATGAGGTATTGGTTTGGCATCATCAGCACTACTATTATGCCATCCTAGAATGAGTCGATTCTCCGCCACACAAAATCATCATGCCTTGGTTGTATCATTAAGGGGACGAAGCTGAACTTGGGTATGATAATTGCATTTGAAATGGTCATGAGAGCCAAACAACGCCAAACCTCTCTTCCTTTTCTGGTGTTGGTCACTAAGTTGTACAGACAAGCATGAGTGCCTCGGGATGAGAAAAATGATGTCAAAGTGACTCCCACCTCCTGTACTAACATTCGAAGAATTAAGGCTAAGTACCTGAAAGATGAGGCTGAGAAGAAGAAGGCAGCCCCGGTGGATTCTTCCCCAGTTGTTGATATTCAGACACTATTGCCTACTCCGGCCCTGGGCCTTCAGGTACATCTAGCGTTGTCCCTTCTGTTACGCCTAGTTCCTCTGCAGCTCCCTTGCCTCCTAGATCTGGTACTACAGCTGTTGCTGCTGCCCGATCTCCACTCACCCAGGCTGCATTACTACGGATGGGTCAGCTAGCCTATTCTACTCATATGCGTGCCTCTAGGCTTGAGGCCACCATTCATGGGATGATCGAGTTGACCCTTGTTGATGCTGTGACAACTTTGAGTTTGACCATTGATGCCATTGCGACACGAATAGTAGTGTGTGAGCAAGGCCAAGGGGCCACTGAGGAGGTAACAACTCTTAAGGCTGCTATTACTGAGCTGAGGAAAGACGTGGACCAATTAAAGTCCACGGATATGTCCATAAATTCGAGACTGTGGAGATCCTCGACATGCCAGTTGATACAGAGATGCCTCCAGCTACCACTGGAGATGAGGTTCGAGTTGAGGAGGTAGATGCTAATGAGTCTGAGGTTGAGACCGATGACGAGCTACTTTGTGTTGATGAAGAGGCTTCTTATGAAGGCCTGACAGAGGTTGAGGAGACGATGATAGATTCAGCTGTACAAATTTCTTTCGCAGATACCACCATGGCTAGATCTAGTGTTACTGTGACTCCAGGCACAGATGCCCAAGATCAGAGTGTTGCACTAGGCACTGATGCCCCGACAGATGAAGTGACAACTTAGACAGGACTTCTGTTTGCCTCCCTCTCTGTCACTTTTATTGACTTTTAGTATTTTGATTGCATATGAGGAAAAATTGCATTTTGTTTGTGGTGGGGTGAGATATTTTCATACCTACCTCTTGTGTTTATAATTTTTTGTATATATTGGGTTTTATGTAGTAAAATTGTGTTGTGGCAATGTATTGTGGATGTTTGAGCTTATGGCTCCTTGTTTTAACTACAAATGGTTTTTGGACCCCTCTAAAAAATTTTGCCACCTCTTGATTGTGTTTGAATGTGTCTATTCTTGTGCAAATTTAAGTGTCGGTAATGATCAATACCAATGACTTGAATAGTGCTCTTAATAGGATCAAAATAAATACGTGGCTACGATGAGGCCAAATGAAATTGCATAGATAATATGTGAACTTTTTGCATCTCGTTCTGACTAGCTGATTATTGAATTGAGTCTCTTGTGATGAACATTGCACACTAGCGAAAGTGTGGAGTCTTGTTTGATGTTGGTGCCAATGCCTTGTGTGATGAGCTTACCGTGAACCTTGTGTGATGACACCTAGAATTAGCCTCGTTGGTTTGGTTGACTAAGTGATGCAAGCTCTTGAAATGATCTTAGGAAACCATTTTGAAGAGTGAAACAATTTGACATTATACCTCTTTTGTGGCCAACCTTGTGAGTGTGTGAACTTTGCTTGAACACCCTTTGAGCTTTACCCTTTTTGTTGGAAGAAACTTGATGCAGTTGTGACCTTTCCTTATCCATTCACCCATAATCCTCCTGATTGATTGTTTGTTTGAATAGACAACTTAGGCCAAAATCCTAAGTTGAGGTGTGGTGAAAAGAGAAGGTAAATCAAGAAGTGCAAAGAATCCCCCCTTGACCCATGGTTTTAAAAAAAAGATGGAACCCCTCCAAACAAAAAAAAAGGAAAGAGAAAAGAAGAATGAAACAAAAAAGTTGTGGAATAAATTTGTGAAAGTGCAAAAGAAATGGGGTATCCGGGATTCCATGAGAAGTGAATAATGGGGTGACTTTTGAGCATGGGTGAAAATGTTGAAGAAAAGGAAAAAAACATGTTGTTCATACCACATTTCATGAGGATAGCAACCACTGAGCCTAATTGACAATACATTTACACTCAGCCCTGTTATAAGCCTTGAAAAGTCCTTTTTGATCTTGAGTGAGCTGAAACAAGTGTTGATTGGAAAATAAGGGCAAATCTATAGGTGAAGTCATGCATGTGTTCATCTTTGTGAGTGTGAGAGTTGTATGTGATTCCAGAGCTATAATTTGTTGAGCAATTGTGTGCGAATATGGACTCATTCTTTGTGTGAGGGCATTTGATTACTTTTGTTGAGCTTGAACTTGCATTTGAAGCAAGTATTGTGAACTAGAGAATCTTCGATAATGGGGAGTAACAACTTGAATCTTTGAGTGAACAATTGATCCTTGCATGAGTAAGTTGAGTCTTGTTGTGTGCATTCATGATTGAGTCTTGTGTAGCACTATTTGAGACATCCTTTTTGAACTGCTGAACTTGAGTTTTACTTGAGGACAAACAAAAGTTTAAGATGGGGGTGTTGATGAGTCCGAGATTTGGACTCATTTAGGGCTTTATTTGAATAGGTTTAGTATCCTCAAATGCTTATTTTGTTCCAATAACTGATGTAAAATCCTTGATTTCCAGGATTATGGATTAAGGAGCAACGCAAGGACACTAAGTTGCAAAAAGGAACAAAGTAAGCTGAAAGAAGGAAGAAAAGAGAGCTTGGTGATCGCCAAGTCCATTTGGCGAGTCGCTGAGTGGCCATTTGACTGCTTAAAGTTCCAGTGTACCAAGCCCCGAAGGAAATAACCAAGTTTGCGAGAGAAAGGATCAGTTGGCAGCTCTCCGAGTGGTTCTGTGATGCAGTGTTGAATCGCCCAAAGTAACAGATCCTGAGGTTGCTAACGACCATGGTAGATGGGCGATGGAATGGACCAAAGGGAGTATCATCGAGTGGATCGGCGATCCCGACTTACTTCGCCGAGTGGCTCTTCGCAGCACATTTTTGGCGATTATAAATACATTTTTGAACATTTAGTTTAGTATCTTTAATATATTTTTTATCTAATCTTGGATGATATTTTTCGTTAGAACATATATTATTGAGTTTGGAACATTGAGACAAGTTTTCCTTAGCCTTTGAAGTGTTGAAGTTTTTAACTTTTGAGAAATAGAAAGTGGGTCTATGAGATTCTTCAATTTGGACCTTTGTAAAGACGAAATCAATCTTACCTAGTTGATGGAAACTCAATTTGGTAACAATTTTTTTCTTTTTATGATGTCTAGCTAAAACCCCAATTCTTGGGGTGTGATTATGTGATTTGGGGCTTATTTAGTTAATGGGTATTATTAATTGTTAGTCTAAATGCTATTTAGAAGTGATTTCAATCATTAATTATGGTTTAATTTAAGAATTGTAGTTGCAAATGCAGTTCTAAAAGAGATGTTTTAAAACCAAGATTATTGATTGATGGTCTGTGGGTATTGGGTTGTCATGGGTTCAGCTCGAGAGAGTGAATCCTAAATCCTTTTCCACACATTCAGCTCAAGAAAGTGAATGGACTAAGGCCTAGGCTGTTCTTATTTTGCATGCTTGTCGATGTTCGAGAGAAATCGACTTGATTCGGGGTAAATTTTTCGAGAGAAAGTTTACCTCCTCTATAGTCTAGCTTAATCACTAATATATAACTATTTTCTAATAGTTGCAATTACCCATTTGTCTACATTAGCTGATAATCGAATCACATCCCAAGAACCCGTCTCATTATTGTTATTTCGTATTGTTTGCTGCTGTTGTAGTTGATAATTTCAAACCAAAACCCCCTTATTTGACATTCGTGTCACCCCTTGATTTGAATTATGTTTTTATTCGAAAACTTCTATTCCTATGACTAATTTGAACATGTTTACACTTTGCTATTGAATCTTAAACGTGTACCACTCCTTGTGGGATTCGACCCCAACTCATTTAGTTGGGTTATATACTGACTAGCGATCGTTGACACTTAGAATTGGATAAAGTGTCCTTGAAACGTTAAATCAAAATGGAGCCGCTACTGGGGAGTGGTGTTGGTTAAGATTCTTTGGTTAAGTTGAATTTCTTTCTTTTTAGTTATAGTTGAATCCACTTACTTTTAGTTTTGGCTTCCATGTTGCTTGTTTAGAACAAAAGAAAGGAGCATGTCTTGTAGCAATGGTGATGCAATGGACCACCCTCCTTTGAGATTGAAGATTTTCAGGGATAACATCCTAAATTTCAATCAATTGGAGGGTGATACTATTCATGAGTTGTGGCCAAGATTTAAGGAACTATTGCAGTAGCGCCCATCTCATGGAATTCCAGATAAGATGCTACTGGAATACTTCTATAGAGGTCTTGGTCCTGAGAACAAAGGAGTGACTGACCACATTTCTCCGGGTGGTCTCACAATACTACCTTATGCAATAGCAGCCCAACTCCTTGATCATATGACCAAACCAACAAGGAGACTGAGAAGGAACAAATTTTGGCCACACTGTTAACTCATTTGGATCTCTTGGCCAAAAAGGTTATGGAATTGGCAGTACCGTACCAAAAGAATGATAGGTACATTCCCCGTCATGAGCGTAGAGAGTCCTAGGAGTATGAGGGTGGACAAGTATAAGAGATTCTCTCACTCATTCTCTACAAAGTCGAAGAACACGACAGGGTGTTGAACAGATAAAAAAGAATGTCTGACTGCTGAATTAGATGACTGCTTCCCATTTCATATCTATTCAGCTGCTGGAGACCCAAATGGGTCATATGTTGTCTCATTTCCACCCCAGGAGTGAAGTCTGAGAGGGGACTTGTGTCGAGCCATGACGTTAACTAAGGCGCTTCTTGGGAGGCAACCCAAGTTTATCGCTTTCTTTTTGTTTTTGGAATAATCGTGTGTAGAATGTGTTTGGAAAATGCAGGTTGGCGAGCAGAAAGTCCAGTCGGCAACTCACCAAAGAGGTCAGCGAGCCCGACTTGGACCGCCGTTGGACTTAAGAAATTCTAAGGTTGGAGTCTATAAAACTCGGCGAGCCCAAGAGCAAATTGGTGTGTCGCCGAACAGGTCAGCGATCTCAACTTTGTCTGCCGTTTGGACCTGCAGATTTACTGGAGGTCCTGGAAAACTCGGTGAGGTAAGTGCCCACTTGGCATATCACAGAGTGGGTTAGCGAGGAAAATTAATGTCGGCGAAAGGGCGAGAACTGGATGGTTTTTAAAGGCCAAAGGTTTAAAATTTCAAACTCTTTCACATTCCCTAACCTTTTAACTTCCTAAGATCACACCCGCACTATATTGTTCTATATTTTTGAACTTTTACCGCTTTCTTGTCATTAATCTATGTAAGGAGTTGGATTTTGTGCCGCCTAGCTTTTTAAATTGTATATTCGACATAAAAAGTTGGTTTTCCAAACCCTGAACTTGTATTTAACATTTTACTCATTGGCAATCATTTTTTTCTTATTAATGTGCGTTGGGACTCTCTGAATCCATGTTTGTGTGCTTGTTTGCCGAATTTAATTTGAATATCTTTCCTAAAATGATTAATTGTTGATTTCCCGAGTTTCGTGCCGTAAAATTGATCATAAATTGTTGGGTTGTGCTAAATTGTTATTGGGTCTAGTCAGGTGAAGTCGAAGTAACCCATGAATGTGCTAAATGATGTGCTTTACCCAATGATGGAGCGTTTGACGTCATTCTTAAAGGTTTAAGTCGTCAAATGGCCAATTTTGGCCAAACCGGGAGAAGTCTAAGTACCCCGGGGGCATGGGTCTTAGTTTAATTGAATGAGTGCATGGTTTGATTTTGTTTTTGGGGGCTGCGAGGATGATTTTGGATGTCGGGGTAGAAAGTAGGCACGTTGGGCAGTTTGGCGAGATGGGTCGAGTTCGCTGAACCACTTGGTGGTTCGCCGAATCCCCCTAAATTGCCTTTAATTTCGTTCTAATGTTGAGTTTTTGTTCTGTAAATTTCGGCGAGAAGCCTGAGTTCACCGAGTGCACTCGACGACTCGCCGAAGGTCTTCTTTGATCGCCCTTTCTACGCCCCTAACCCCTAAAATGCACTGTAACTTTCGGCGGGCTTGTCTTTTCTCGTTGAATTTTGTCGGCGATTCGTCGAAAGTCCCCTTCCATCATCGACATGCCAATTGTTTTGGAGTATTTTGAGCCAATCCTTTCGACGAGCTCGATCTGGCTCACCAAAGTAATTCGGTGACTCGCTGATCGATTCGGCGAGTCTGATTGTAATATAATTTCTATGATCTTTCTTGAACTGTTTCTAACAGTTTTCAATTTGTGTTGCAGTTATGGCTAGACCAAAAGTAGCAGGTTGACACATGTCGCTCTGCAAGAAGGCCAAGGGAATCAAAATCAATGAAGATGCAGTTGCATCTAGGGTAAAAGCTACCAAACATCCTACCACAGGTAGGAAAGGAAAAGGGAAAGGAAAGGCACATGCTCCTGTGTCACCAAAGGTTAGCTCCGACAGTGACGTGATATATGCCATTCACCTCGCCATTTCTGAGAGTGAGGGTGAGCATCAGGACCCTCGGGCTACCACTTCTGAGCATGAGGATGATTAGTTATTGTCAGCCCAAAGAGTTGAGTTGCGTTCGAAGAGGCTGAATGATCCGTCTAGGATCAGGACTCCCCAGGCCACTACTTCTCCTCCTGCTTCAGCATAGGCTGTGGTCCTAGCACCACCGGTACATGGTCCTTGTCCCCGGTGTATGAACAAATTGAAGACTGAGGGATTGAGGACCATTATAGAGGAGAAAAGACTATCTACTGATGGAGTCATAGACAAATATCTGGAGATCATAAGCTGCCTAAGGTCTCACAAGTTCCTGTTATTCACTCGACCCCATGGCCCTTATGTTCCCAATTGGGTCCGGGTGTTCTATGCTGCTTATGAAGCTTTAATGCCACTAGGGAAGATACAGACTGCCACATTCAAGCGAGTAGACTATGCGGTTGTCAGGGGCAAAAAAGTAAAGTGTGATAGTGATGTTATTAATGCAGTCCTGGAGTGCTCAAGGATAATTGAGGATGACTGTCAGTACATGATCAGAACAAAAACCTTGGAGAATATGAAAAAGTGGTTGGCTCCTCTTATATCTGACGGTACTCCCAAGTGGCTCGAGGTTAGAGCATCCATTAAAAATAAGGACCTCAATGTAGCCGCGAGCTATTGGTTTGGCTTAATCAGCAGTACTATTATGCCATCCCAGAATGAGTTGATTCTCCTCCACATGAAAGCATCATGCCTTGGTTGTATCATTAAGAGGACGAAGCTGAACTTGGCTATGATCATTGCATAGGAGATGGTCATGAGAGAGAAACAATGCCAAACCTCTCTTTTTTTTCTGGTGTTGATCACTGAGTCGTGCAGACAAGCATGAGTACCTCAGGATGGGAAAAACCTCCTGTACTGATATTCAAAGGATTGAGGCTGAGTACCTTAAAGATGAGGCTGAGAAGAAGAAGGCAACCCCGGTGGATTCTTCCCCAGTTGTTGATATTCACACACTACCTGTAGAGGCAGTAATGCCTACTCCGTCCCTTAGGCCTTCAGATACATCTAGCGTTGTCCCTTCTGTTACGCCTAGTTCCTCTACAGCTCCCTTGCCTCCTAGATCTGGTACTGTTGTTGTTGCCGCTACTCGACCTCTACTAACCCAGGCTGCCTTACTACAGATGGGGCAACTAGCCTATTCTAGTGGTATGCGCGTCTCTAGGCTTAAGGCCACCATTCCTGGCATGATCGAGATGACCCTTGTTGATGCTGTGACACCTTTGAGTTTGACCATTGATGCCCTTGTGGCACCAATAGCAGTGTGTGACCAATGCCAATGGGCCACTGAGGAGGTGACAACTTTTAAGGCCGCTATTGCTAAGCTGAGGAAGGATGTGGACCAATTGAAGTCCATGGATATGTCCATGATATTCAGGACTGTGGAGATCCCTGACATGCCAGCTGCTACAGAGATGCGTCCGGCTACCACCGGAGATGAGGTTCTAGTTGAGGAGGTAGATGTTGACGAGTCTGAGGCTAAGACCGATGAGGAGTACCTTGGTGTTGATGAGGTGGCTTCTTATGAATGCCTAACAGAGGTTGAGGAGGCGATGATAGATTCAATTGTACAAATTTCTTTCGCAGACACAACCATGGCCGGATCTTGTGTTGCTTTGACTCCAGGCACTGATGCCCAAGATTAGAGTGTTGCACCGGGCACTGATGCCCCAACAGATGGAGCGACAACGTAGATAGGACTTCTCTTTACCTCCCTCTCTGTCACTTTTATTGACTTTTATTATGTTGATTACATATAAGGACAAATTACTTTTTGTTTATGGTGGAGTGAGGTATTTTCATACCTACCTCTTGTGTTTATGGTTTTTTTGTATATATTGGGTTTTGTGCTGTAAAATTGTGTTGTGGCACTGTGTTGTGGATGTTTGAGCTTATGACTTCTTGTTTTAACTGCCAATGGTTTTTGGACCCCTCTAAAAAATTTTGCCACCTCTTGATTGTGTTTGAATGTGGCTGTTCTTGTGCAAATTTGAGTGTCGGTCATGATCAATACCGATGACTTGTATAGTGATCTTAATCGAATCAAAATGAATGCGCGACTACGATGAGGCCAAATTAAGTTGCGTAGATAATATGTGAACTTTTTGCATCTCATTGTGACTAGCCGATTATCGAATTAAGTCTCTTGTGATAAACATTGCACACTAGCGAAAGTGTGAAGTCTTGTTTGATATTGGTGCCAATGCCTTGTGTGATGAGCTTGTCATGAACCTTGTTTGATGACACCTAGAATTAGCCTCGTTGGTCCAGTTGACTAAGTGATGCAAGCTCTTTAAATAATCTTAGGAAACCATTTTGAAGAGTGAAACAATTTGACATTATACCTCTTTTGTGGCCAACCTTGTGAGTGTGTGAACTTTGCTTGAACACCCTTTCAGCTTTACCCTTTTTCTTGAAGAAACTTGATGCAATTGTGACCTTGTTTTATCCATTCACCCATAATCCTCATGATTGGTTGTTTGTTTCAATAGCAAACTTAGGCCAAAATACTAAGTTGGGGGTGTGGTGAAAAGAGAAGGTAAATCAAGAAGTGCAAAGATTCCCCCTTGATCCATGGTATTGAAAGAAGATGGAACCCATCCATACAAAAAAAAAAGAGAAAGAGAAAAGAAGAAAGAAAAAGAAAAAGAATGAAAAAAAAAGTTGTGGAATAAAGTTGTGAAAGTGCAAAACAAATGGGGTGTCCGGGATTCCATGAGAAGTGAATAATGGGGTGACTTTTGAGCATGGGTGAAAATGTTGAAGAAAAGGAAAGAAAGTGTTGTTCATACCACATTTCATGAGGATAGCAGCCACTGAGCCTAATTCCCCATACATTTACACTCAGCCCTATTATAAGCCTTGAAAAGTCCTTTTTGATCTTGAGTGAGCTGAAACAAGTGTTAATTGGAAAATAAGGGCAAACCTATGGATGAAGTCATGCATGTGTTCATCTTTGTGAGTAGGAGAGTTGTATGTTATTCCGGAGCTATAATTTGTTGAACAATTGTGTGTGAATATGGAATCATTCTTTGTGTGAGGGCATTTGACTACTTTTGTTGAGCTTGAACTTGCATTTGAAGCCAGTATTGTGAACTTGAGAATCTTCGATAATGGTGAGTCACAACTTGAATCTTTGAGTGCACAATTGATCCTAGCATGAGTAAGTTGAGTCTTGTTGTGTGCATTAATGATTGAGTCTTATGTAGCACTATTTGAGACATCCTTTCTGAACTTTTGAACTTGTGTTTTACCTGAGGACAAGCAAAAGTTTAAGTTGGGGTGTTGATGTGTCCGAGATTTGGACTCATTTAGGGCTTTATTTGTATAGGTTTAGTGTCCTCAAATGCTTATTTTGTGCCAATAACTGATGTAAAATCCTTGATTTCCAGGATTATGGATTAAGCAGCAAAGCAAGGACACTAAGTTACAAAAAGGAACAAAACAATCTGAAAGAAGGAAGAAAAGATAGCCTGCTGATCGCCAAGTCCATTTGGCGAGTCCCTGAGTGGCCATTTGACCGCTTAAAGTTCCAATGTGCTAAGCCCTGAAGGAAATAACCAAGTTTGCAAGAGAAAAAAGCAGTTGGCGGATCTCCGAGTGGTTCTGTGATGTAGTGTTGGATCGCCCAAAGTAACAGATCATGAGGTTGTTGATGACCAATGTAGAAGGGTGATGGAATGGACCAAAGGGCGTATCGCCGAGTGGATCGGCGAGCCCGACTTACTTCACGAGTGGCTCTTCGCAGCACATATTTGGTGACTATAAATACGTTTTTGAACATTTAGTTTAGTATCTTTAATATATTTTTTATCTAATCTTGGATGATATTTTTCGTTAGAACATATATTATTTAGTTTTGAACATTGACACAAGTTTTCTTTAGCCTTTGAAGAATTGAAGTTTTTCACTTTTGAGAAATTGAAAGTGGGTCTTTGATGGAAACTCAATTTGGTAACGATTTTTATCTTTTTATGATGTCTAGCTAAAACCCCAATTCTTGGGGTGTGATTATGTGATTATGGGCTGATTTAGTTTATGGGTATTGTTAATTGTTAGTCTAAATGCTATTTAGAAGTGATTTCAATCATTAATGTGGTTTAATTTAAGAATTGTAGTTGCAAATGCAGTTCTACCCTTGTGTCCTCGGCTTGCTCGAGAGAGAGGTTTTAAAACTAAGATTATTGATTAGGTTTGTGGGTATTGGGTTGTCATGGGTTCAGCTCGAGAGAGTGAATCCTAAACCCTTTTCCACACATTCAGCTCGAGAGAGTGAATGGACTAAGGCGCAGGTTGTTCTTATTTTGCATGCTTGTTGATGTTCGAGAGAAATCTACTTGATTCGGGGTAAATTGTTCAAGAGAAAGTTTACCTCCTCTATAGTCTAGCTTAATAACTAATATTTAGCTATTTTCTAATAGTTGCAATTACCCATTTGTCTACATTAGCCTATAATTGAATCACATCCCAAGAACCCGTCTCATTATTGTTATTTCGTATTGTTTGCTGTTGTTGTAGTTGATAATTTCAAACCAAAACCCCCTTATTTGACATTTGTGTCACCCCCTGATTTGAATTATGTTTTTATTCGAAAACTTCTATTTCTATGATTGATTTGAACAAGTTCACACTTTGCTATTGAATCTTAAACGTGTACCACTCCCTGTGGAATTCGACCCCAACTCATTTAGTTGGGTTATATACTGACTAGCGATCGTTGATACTTAATTGGATATAGTGTCCTTGAACGTTAAATCAATTATGAAGAAGAATATTAGAAGCAAAAGGGTGGCATTCAATGGTTTTTTGAGGGTGACATAAATACCATGTTTTTTTACAACTTGGTAAATGAAAGAAGGAAGAGGTTGTTGATTAACAAAATTGGGAAAAATAATGGGAAATGGGTTGTGGGACAGAAGGAGGTTGCAGTTGAAACTATCTAGTATTATCATAATCGGTTCACTTCTGAAACTGACAATGGGGAGTTGACATTACTGAAGAATATTAAGGCTTGTAATATTATTAATGACAATCAAATGTTAAACACTATGCCATCAGAAGAGGGCGGTTTAAAAGGGTGGTGTTTAAATTGAATGGTGATAGCGCCAGTGGCCCTGATGGCTACACTTGAGTGTTTTACCAGGTTTGCTGGAGTATAATTGGTAATGATGTTGTCAAGGTGGTGCACAAATTCTTTTTAGGTTGTACACTTCTAAAGTCAATTACTCACACTAATTTGGTCTTATTGCCTAAAAGAGAAAATGTGCAATTTTTTTCTGATTTAAGACCAATTAGTCTAATTAATTTTCTGAACAAAGTGATTTCTAGGGTCATTCATGATAAATTGGAGAATCTACTTCCCAGAATTATTTCACAGAATCAATTGGGCTTTGTAAAGGGTAGAAGCATTACTGAAAAATGTGTTATTGGCTCAAGAGATTATTGGTGACATAAAGAAAAGAGGTAAACCTGCAAATATTGTAATTAAGCTATATATGTCAAATGCTTGTGATAGGGTAGACTAGAAAATTTTGATGAAATGCTGGAATGATTGGGATTTGATAAGCGGCTAGTGGACAAGATTTAGAGATTGGTGGCTAACAACTGGTACTCAGTGCTTGTTAATGGTCATGCTCATGGCTTTTGTAATTCTACAAGGGGGGTAAAACAAGGAGAACCATTATCACCTTTCCTGGTCATTATTGTTATTGAGGTACTTTCTAGATCTTTAAATGTTTTGTTTCTTCACAAAGATTTCAAGAGTTTTGGGATGCCAAAATGGAGTGATAGTATCAATCATTTAGCGTAAGCTAATGCTACTATCATTTTCTGTACTGCTGAAAAGAAAACGTTTCAGTTGGTGATACAAACTTTAAAGGACTATGAGCCTCAGTCTGACAGAAAATTAACAAGGATAAAAGTGCTTTCTTTGTCCTTCACAAGACTGCAAGACTAATAATTCATGATATTGAAACTGTCAGTGGCTTCAACAAAAAGAAGTTTCCCATTAATGTATCTTGGGTGTCCAATTGTACATGGTAGGAAAAGGAAAACTAACTTTACTGAGCTAGTGAAGAAGGTGCAGAATAAGCTTCAATCATGGAAAGGTAAGCTACTATCATTTGGTGGAAAACATGTTCTTATTAATAATGTACTTCAAAGTATTCCAATATATCTATTATCAGCCATTGCCCCTCCTAAATGTGATTTTCATGACCTACATAGAATCTTTGCAAGATTCTTATGGAATTTCAAGGAGGAAAGGAAGAATAAACATTGGGTAGCATGATCTGATGTTTGTTGCCGAAAGAATGAAGGTGTACTGGGCTTTAGATCCTTATTTGATGTATCTAGAACTCTTTTTGTAAAGCTATGGTGGAATTTCAGGACCAAAAAATCATTATGGGCAAATTTCATGTGGATAAATTGCTGTAAGAGTCACCACATGTTGTTGAATGGAAAGGTGGCTCACAAACATGGAAATACATGCTACAAACAAGAGATTATTTTGATCAGGCTATATGGTGGGAACCAAGAAAGAGCAGTGCTAGTATATGGTATGATAATTGGACTATGTTAGGTGATTTATGTTATGTATTACCTAGTACTCATGCTATGTAGAATGGAATGAGGGATGTTAAGTCCTTAATGTTGGGAGATAGCTGGAATATACATCTGCTGACTCATTTACCACCTATAGAGGTTGTTAGTCATATTATTGACAATGTTAGAGTGGTTCAAATTGATGAATATTGGGATAAACCATGGTGGAAGCTAACTGGAAATGGTAGATTCACAATTTCAGCTACATGGGACCTAGTAAGAGATGAAAAGGAAAGGCTGGAACTTTTCTAAAATATTTGGGTCAAGGGTCTTCCATTCAAGATAGCTTTTCTAATGTGGAGAGTGTGTAAAAGGAGAATTCCTATTGGAGAGGTGATTATGCAGATAAGGGTGGTGGAGAGTGTGACATGTTGTTGTTGCAATACATCCGCTATAGAGCCTTTCCAGTATTTATTTTGTGATTGTCCTGATTCTAAAATTGTGTGGGATTACCTGGCTGTTGCAGCTGGTGTTCAAGGTCCTTTTATTCAGTTGAGGAATAACTTTCTTAAGTGGTGGCAAGCTAATTATGCTCCAAAATTGAAGATTATTTTTAAAATCATACCTACCATGGTGATTTGGCACATATGGAAGAGTTAGAATGTTATATCTCATAGAGGGTGTATGTCGGTTCACTATTTATTATCATATCTTAATAGGAACATTTATTTGTTTACTATTACAAAGTATCCTTGGCTAAATAATGTTCCTAAGAGATGGCCTTTCAGTGTTCAATATCTAGAGGAGTACACACCAATGCTAGTCACAAAAAATATTACTTGGATTTCCCCAAAAAAGGGAATGTTCAAATGTAATTCGGATGGGGCATGTAAAGGTAACCCTGGGCCTATGTCCAATGCTTTTACGTGAGGAATGATAGTGGAGAGTTTGTGTATGCCGAAACAAGAACAACATTGGAAGTTTCGGTAATTGAAGCTGAAGTAATAGCAACGAGAATGGGGCTTAAATTTTGTGTAGCTCATAGTTTTCTGCCAGTTACTTTGGAAAAAGATTCATTAGCTCTTAAGAAAATAATTGATAGGGTGTGGGAAGTTCCTTGGACCATATCGATGGAGGTGAAGAAAATCAATTCACTAAGAGAGAAGGTCCCCAATTTGGTGGAGGTGACTCACATATTAAGAGAAGGGAATAAAGTCACAGATTTTTTTGCTAACATAGTTTTTTCTTTCGCAGGTACAAATCATGTTAGATACACTAATATTGAATAGGTACCAAATGAAGGAATAATAATCTTGCAAATGGAAAAATTACAAATTCCAAATTTGCACATAAGGAAATATCAAAACAAGTTTTAGAAAACTAGAGCAGCAAACAATCAATGAAGATATTTCATAAGGAAGACATGATAGGAGTTAATAAAGAAAAGTTTATCTATGGAGAATAGTAAAATACAACAATTTCCGCAACAGCTTAATTCATAGATATGATATGCTTCATCCCTGAACAGTGGTATTAGCTCCGTTCGGATCTCAATCTGTTAAGCGATGAATTGAATCAGATAATATGAAGCTTCCAATTGAATAAGAAGATAAAAGGTGTAGTGGTACTCACTGATATAGGGTCATTTTGGCTTTACGAAGCTACGTTGAAGGAGCCTTCACCGAGCTAGAGTTATGGCACTTGTGAGAATTGTAAGTGTCCCCAGTGACTTCTACTCAAGCTAGCTTTCTGTTGGACCACCAGTTTTTCGAGTTCTCTGCTGGCCATTAACCTCTGTTTGCTGCCACATCAGAGTTCCTTTGTCTCTGCGAAGAAGATGAAGTTAAAGTAAGAAGGGTGGCACACTTTTCTTTCCCACTTGCCGTGATCTTGTCTGATTAGGTTGTTCTTTTGTTTTCGGGTCTGGGCTCTTGTTGGACCTAGACTCTTTAGTTTCTTGTATAGTTAGTTTGGTTCTATCACTAATATGGCCTTCATGGCCTTGTTTAGTTAAAAAAAAGTTAAAATATATTAACAGATATTTAAAATTGTCGCGTGGAATCTTATTTTTACCTGATAAAGAATTGAGCGGTATGACTCCAAGGAGAATCGATCCCGCGTCAAGCATCAAGTTTAGTTATGAGTTTTCATCTATCAATTTATTATATGATTACTGAATTTTTAATATAATACAAGGTTTAGACAAAATTTACCAAGTTTTAGAGGATCCGTATTTGATACCATGGATTCATCTGTTTTTAAAACTCGAAAAAGGAAGGAGAAAAATCATATGACTGGATAAACATATTTAATCTTCAATTACTTGAAATACACTTTTAGTGTCTTTACGTATAAATATAAACGAATTTTTAGAATACCATTTCATTTAATTATCCATGTGAAATATTAAACTTGTATTGCTACTCCATATTTCAGGGCAATATCATTCTAAAAATAATCTAAATATAACATATTTCTTATGTTAAGTAATGGGATAAGGCACAAGTACCCCCCTCGACTATGACCGAAATTCTAGAGACACACCTTAAGTTAACTAGGGTCCTATTACACTCTAAACTAATTTATAATAGAATAAATGCACCACAAACACTGACATGGATAAAGAGTGTGCGCACTCTCATAAAGGCAAGTAACGAGTGCACAAATTGAACACATGTTATTTTTTAATTGGTAACTTTATAATTAGTTAGTATACATTTACTGATATTAAAACTTTTATATATTTAATTATTTTTATTTCTTTCTCACTTTAAACCTTTTTTTTTTGATTAATTTATTATCTTTTCACTTTTAATTATTTTTTAACAAATTTGTTTTTTTAAAAATAATTTAAAAGTGACCTTTAATTTTAACATTTTTATTTTTTTATGTTTTGTTTGATTTTCTTAACTTATTTTGATATCCGTTCGAAATTCACTTATTTTAAATACAAGGCATTTGAAATTAAATTTTAAATCAAATCAAAACGAAAGGCGAAGAAAAAAAAAGAGTAAATAAAATCAATAGAAAAATAAAAGAGAAAAAACAATGAATGAATGTAAAAAAATATTTTTGATACAAGGTACAAAAAATGTGTATTAACTTAATTTAAATAAAATATAACTAAAATAAGAATATATTTTTTTAAAAAATTATTTTTTTTTTAAAAATATAAAAAAATATTTACACATGTGGCAGGCGAGTGTGTACATACACAACCAACTTGGGTGGTTGAAGGTGACACGTCAGCACAAAAGGTGTACAAAAGTATGAAAAAATGAATTCAAGGGGTAATAGGACCCAAGTTAAATTTAGGTGTGTCTCTGAGCTTTTGGTTATAGCCTAGGGGGTACTTGTGCCATCCCTTAAGTAATAAAAAGACACTTCTTAATTGGTTGAAGGTTAAATGTGTTTGAGTCATATATTAAGAACCAAAATAAAAATTTTCTAATGACTGAAGGATCAAATAGGTTCCTAAAGGCTCGATTTTTGTTAAGGATTAATCAACAAATAGAAAAAAGATGGACAAATGGTAATCTTAACAAAAATATATTTTTCTTCTCTGCCACTATTGAGAGAGAAAATGACCAAATGAGGCCCCAACCTATCACCGGATTTTCAACTACACAATTATACTTTATGGGGATCCTATTACCCCCTAAACTACATATTTAAAAGGGAAAAGGGATAAATATATCCCAGAACATTCGAAAATGGTATGTCAATACCTTCCTCGTACTTTTTGTCCATCAGAACCCCTATCGTCCAATAATCAATGCACATTTGCCCCTCCCACTAACGAAAGAATAATTAGTGACATGTGGCACAATCCTACAGCTCAACCCGATTTGACCAATCTTTTAACCCAAATCCTAAAAACCCGTCCATTATCTTCTTCTTCTCTATTTTCTCTTTCTTCCTTCTCTTCCCCTTCTCTTTTTCCGACGAGCTTCAAACACTTCTATCCATAAAATCCTCTTTATCAAACCCCACCATCAATGTATTAAAAAATTTGGGAACCCAATACTCCTTTCTATAAGTTCACTGGCATCACTTGCAATTCCGATGGGTCAGCTAAAGAAATCGAGCTTTCGAGTCAAAAAATTTCTGGGTTTGTTCCTTTTGATAAAATATGTTCACTTAACTCATTGGAAAACCTCTCTCTAGGTTACAATTCATTTTATTGGAAAGTTATTGATGATTTAAACAAGTGTGTTAGCTTGAATCACTTGGATGTTGGTAATAATGAATTTACTGGGTCTTTTCCTAATGTATCTTCACTCACTGAGTTAACCCATTTTTATGCAAATAACAGTGTGTCTACAGGAAAATTTCCATGGAATTATGTGGCGAATATGAGTAATTTATATGAGTAATAGGTTAGTATTTGTGTGTGTAATGGGGGTATTAGGTGGGTTAAACGGGTCATTGGGCAGGTATTCAAATTTTGGATTCATTAATTGGTCAAACCGAGTTGAGCGGTAGGATTGCGCCACATGTCAATAATTATTCTTCCGTTAGT
>JAJONQ010034271.1:0-10984 GCA_036250385.1 Solanum microdontum | reverse complement strand
TAATGCAAAAAGAAAATCAATTCAACACTAAGAATGACAATAATATTGAATATTTGTTCTTTAGTTTTACATAGGTTTAGACAATTAAAATACATAATTTAATTTTAATTTCCTTTAATATTTAGTCATGTAACTAATACTTATTAAACTTATTTTAACATGATTTTGTACTTTTAAATTATGATCATTGTCATTATTACTTATTAATTTGCAATATATTTTTACGCGATTTCATTATTATCTTTTTGTTGGATATTTTAGTGTCATTAATCATATCATATTTTCTGTTATTTTCTTAAAAAAACACCTTAGATTGTTGTATTTTGGTAGGACTAAAGAAATATTTGAAATACAAGTAAATCATATGTTTGTATGAATACTTTACCGGAAAAATCCGTAAAATCTGAAAAATCCAAAAAAATCTAAAAAAACCCGAACCAACCCGGCCATGTACACCCCATCATAGATTAGATCTCATATACCAACTATTATATACTATTGCCAATATTTGTTCAAATTATTTCAATTTTTTGAATTTAAAGTTGTGTTTGGTTATAATTTTTACAAAAAATATTTTGTTGTTAGAGTGTGCTTTTCCTTTAAAAAAAAATGAGGTTATTTTTATATATAAAAAAATGGGGCAAAATTTAAAAAAGAAAAATATGTAAAAGTGAAAGAAAGGGTTCGTGTGTTTATATGAAAAACCACGAAGACAAGAAAAAGACTACGATCTCTAATACCGTTAAAAACCTTATTTTTCCTTTTCCGATGGCCGCCACAGCCGGCGGCCAACCTCCTGCTGAGGTACGTCGGTTGGTAATTCCATCTGGACCTTCATACGCTGATGCACTGGGTCTGGAGAAACATCACAAACAACCATTACCACTCAAACCAATTTCGTATTAGCATGGAGAACCTTAAGTAATATGGGATGTCGAAGAAGTAAATCAGATGATCGTCAATGAAAATCTAGAATATGTGGTGATTGGGAAGTTTTCATACGGATGGCCGGATATACAAGATCTTAGAAAGTTGATACCTAAACAATGTGAACTAAATGGTGAGTGTAATATCGGTTTGCTTAGCAATAGGCATGTGTTAATAAGAGCGACACTTTTAGAGGATTATGTGCATCTCCTATCCAAGCCAGTTTTTTACATCACTCAAAACACAACTGGTCATTCCCAATGAGAACTTTGAAATGGGATCCAATGTTTAATCATGAAGAGGAAACGACAACAGCAATTGCTTGGATCTCGTTTCCATCGCTGTCGCCAAATTTTTTGGAGAAGATGTTGTATTTTCACTTGCGGCAGCAGTGGGAAAGCCACCACAGGTGGACATAGCAACGAAGAATCAAACGAGGCCAAGTTGTGCAAGAGTAAAGGTGGAGGTAGATTTACTGAGAGAATTCCCAAAGTGGATTAAAATTGGGATGAGGATGAAGAATGAGGAGGTATTGGAGAAGTGGATCAAGATCAAATACGAATATGTGCCAAAGTATTGTCAAACATGTATGATTCGTGTTTTGTTGTGCACTTTTGCTCCCCAATATACACGCAAGTGTACGTGGTCGCTCAAGTAATATAGATTCTTCAAGAAATGAGTTACCATTCCCAAGGGACTTATGATTAACTTATATTCACTTAATTCTACAACTAAAAGTAACAAGTAACCTTTTCAAGAGTTGATGATTTATGGTTAACTGCTACTAATTATTCACTAAATAAAAGTAACTAATTGTGAACGACTTTAATATAATGTTTCAAGCAAATTAAAAGCAATTCCAGGGCTGCAACATAACTTGAATATCATGTATCACATTATTGGCTTAGAATTAATTTCAGTTGTCAAGTTACTGGTTTATAGGGTTGATGATATGATCCGGGTTATACGTCTCTCATCGCCTACCCCAGTTAGCTATCTAACTACATCGTTGAGCGGGGATAAATAGACTAAGTGGCAAGAATTTATATTTCATCCTATTTCGTAACCAAGCAAGGTGTTCGTCTGGGCGTCACTCCTGAACACTAATCACCTCAATTTAATGGGTGGACCGAGCTCTCTATATTCCCTAGTCTATCTAATGTCTCCTCTCCCGATTTTAAGATTAGACAATAGATTTATCTTATGGTGCGCAAGCATAAAACACTAAAATAAGAATATAGAAGTAACTTATAATGACAACCAAAATCTAATTCAACAAGCTTTTAATAATCAACAATCCATTCGTAGCTACAACCCCAGAATTAGGGCGTTTTGCCACTCATGCTATTAGAAAACAAGAAAATACAATAATTCATCCAATTCCCGAAAAAATAGAAGAGTTAAAGGATTAAAACCTATTACAATCTTGAATTCTTGCTCTTGCCCACTAAATCAAAACGTCCACCCCAAATTATGGAGCCATAAGGATCTATTTATAATAGTAGAAAAAGTTGGAAACAAATCCTACTAAAATTAGGAATCCTAATTAATGTTTAAAACTTGGAAAAGTTGTCAAAAGAGGGACGTATCGCGCCTCTCAGCGCACCTTGAACTTGACTCTGACGTCTCCTCCTTGGCGCATCGCGCCTCTCAGCGCGCCACACACTCCTCTCTGACGTTCCACCAGTGGCGCGCCCGCCAACCAGTGCGCCAACCACTGGTGGTTTTTGCCTTAGCCATTTTCTTGCACATCTTTGCTCCTTCTTTCTTCGTTCCAACTCCAATTCCTTCGAATGCTCCTGAAACAACTAATCATGTGTGTTAGTGCACAATCATCACAAGTTATACCAAAAATCAAGTTAGTAACTAAAGATCACTCTTCAATCTAATCAATTTATGGGTCAATATCGACAACTTAGGCATATAAATATGCCTAAGATCACCACCCCACACTTAGACTTTTGTTTGTCCTCAAACAATCTCTAGACTATCAACTCTTTTGCACAACCCTTGGACTTATCAACCCACCTTAAAATTAACCAAGCATTTTTAATCATGATCTTATAGTTCACATTGGATGCAACAATTCACAACATTTACACCAAGTACAACACATGCTCAAAGAATGACCCTTTTTCTTATTTTTCCCGGCTAATGCAAACTTATACAAACACATTAATTAGATAATCTTACATGTGCCATGAATGCCCTCTCTTGTTCTTGTTTAGTAAAGCCTTTCACTCAAGCAATTTGCAATATCAACAAGGCCTATTTTTCAAACAATCAACTCACCCTCACAAAAGAAATTCTTACTTTTCTCAACATACCATAAGCTTGCCAATAGTGTATTATTACTTTCACATTATATTTCTCAAGGAATCAAGAGGACTTTCATTTGGTTGTAATGTCGGCTTAAGGTAAGGGAAGGAACATTTGGGAACCATTTTAGTGACTACACCTCCCTAATGCACACGTTATTACTTAGCCAACAATCTCCATCATAACTTTTCTTTCCTTCTTGTACACACTTCATGACTATATACCCCCTTTGTTGCTCCATATTTTCACTTTATTTCTTTTTCATCATCATATATATATATATATATATATATTTATTTTTTTATTAGTATTATTTTTTTTTATACTTTTGCACTAGCCATCCAAACTCTAAATGTTAACATCTAAGTAGGGTACACATTATCCTTTGATAGAATCAAGGCCAAAATAGAATTTTCTTTTCCACACAATGTAGCATTTCACCCTTAGCTATATCAACCAACAATTTTCAACCCTTATTCTTTAACATAGTGCATTAAGGATTTTCATAGGATAAAAAAGGCTTGGTATCAACAAACGAGTTTCGGCTTATCATGTGGTTTATCAATAAACAAGGCTAAAGGCTCAATGGGGCTTCCATAGGGATGATTTCAATGGTAGGCATACAAGTAGAGTTAAAAATTGGCTATTTCAAAGAAACGCCTCAATCACATTCCCTGCGTCATACAAGCTACTAATTCAGCACACACAAGGCAAGTTCTAAATGTCAAGTTAAGCGAGAACCAATCAACACTCACCACACATGGCATCATGACACATATAAAGATATATCAACTAACATGCTTATTCATCTTGCATTACGGTATCACTACACAATTAAGCCCATTTTCATATTATTTTGAGTCAAAACTTAAGAGCACACGCTAGTTACAAGGCAACAATTTGTTGCATTTTTCCAAATATGACTACCCATGACGTTTGGCTAACTTATTCGGACATAGCTTCAAAAGACCAAGGTTGGTTTCTCAATTCTACTCTTCTATGTGACTAATTTTCCCTTAAGACGGTCGTCATCCATCCATCATTGGGAACTGTCACTCCTATAATGACTCTAAGACTCAATAAAGCAATAAACTAGTCCTAGTCGGTTCAAAGGGACAATCCTCAATAAAAGTACCGAAAACAAATGCTAAGGAACCCAAAATAAAAATTAAAAAATTTAACTAAACACTAACACTAGACTCGATAAAACAGTAAACAACTATATACAATAGAGACATATTACCCCACCCCACACTTTAAAAATAAGCACTGTCCTCAGTGCACAATTAAAGCAAAGTATAGAGTTAGGAATACTCCCTCGGGCCTCTAGGCCTCGTCGTCACCGCCATCGAACACCATTAAGGCATTCGCTTTATCAGCGGCATTAGCTGCTTCCTTCTCATCATCCATAGCCTCGTCAGCAGTAGGCTCATCATTATCCAAAGACTCTAAAAAAGCGGGACCAAACCTATATCGAAAGGCGGCACTCTCGATCAACGAATAGCGATCCGCCAAGGTCTCCATCTCTTCGTCAGTAACCGGACGCCCCCCTATTCGCAACTGCAGCTCTGCCATACCGAACATTTTTGCCATTACGCTGTTATCACCGGTTTGCCTCTCTTGAGCGGACAAGACAGGTCCATATGACGGATCTAGTGCCTTAGTTCGGGTCACATCTACTAACTTACCCGTTAGATCTGGGTGATAAGCAGCAATCATGTCCACTGTTTCCTCTTCAATACCCTCAGCCCTCAGAAAACGGGTGATCAGCCCCCCGTAAAAGAATCTCCACCACAAATTGTTCCTAAATTTCATCATATTTTGCCTCAGGATTGCCCCAACATTAATGTACATTCTCTTCATCAGCATATAGACTAACACTACCCTATCCCGTGTCACCTCAGTCAAATGTTTGGCAGGTAACAACACACTACACACTATCTTCAACCACACACGAGCAACTTGATTAAATTTAGCAAAATGGAGGGTATTATGCCTCCCAGTATCCTTACTCCTCTCCCACCTAGCAGTCGAATCAACCCCACATAAGGTATGTCGGATATCCCTATAAGGAGGTTTGTCTTTCAAGGTATTAAACTCATCTGGGCCTCAATTTGGGGTTCCTAACAACTCATTCAGAATTCGGGTTGAAAACTTGACATCTTTCCCCCTAACAGGCACAGTTTTGTATTTTGTTTCAGTTAGCCAATTAGCATAAAATTCTCTCACTAATGTCAAATTGCAATCCCCTGGATTTTCAAAGATAAACCGCAAACCCAACTCATTAACAGTCTAGATATTAGGAAATTGTGACTGTAACCGTACCTCATTGACAAATTTGTCACCCATATACTTCGCCTCTTGTTGACATTCGAACCATTCCCATCCATACCTTTGCACCGCCTTTTTCCCAAATTTTTGCGCTGGTTCCCAGCCACTAGAGGACCCGAAAGCTTCTCCTTTTCTATTCCGCTTAGATCCCGCCACATTATTGGCTTTTGGTGCCATTGTCACCTGTGAAGAAAAGAAAAAAAACAAAATTTAGAAAATTTAGGGGGGGTCGAGTTGGTCAGTGGGGAGAGGGAAGAAGAGAGAAAAGAAAAAAATTTGTGGGGAATGATGATTTAGAAGTGAAAGAAAAGTGGGGGAAGAAGAGAGGTTTAGTTGTGAGTTTAATAGATGAAGGAGAAGGGTTGGTTTTGTTTAATGGGGGAAATTTGGAATTTGAATAGGGAGGATGAGAAGAGTTGGAGAGAATTTGGGGGTTGGGTCGGGTGAGAATGAGAGAATGAGGAGAAGAGTGAAAGATTTTAGGGTTTTAAGGGATGGGTCGGGGTAAATCCGGGTCGAAACCCGGATAATTAAGAAAACTGGGCATAGAGGTGATGGGAGGGGCGACGCACCGCTTAGCGCACCTGAGAAGTGCCCCAGTCAATTGGGCCTTGGCGCAGTGCGCCTGAGCATCTCCTCTGACGTATGAGGCTAGGCGCAGCGCGCCAACCAGTGCGCCTGGCCCAATATATTTTTTTTCTGTCACTATTACAAGCTAAGTTATAAATAATGAAAAATCTTATTTAACTAACACTAAGAACTAAAAGAACTTCCTAGATTCTACGAATTGAAACTATGCTAAAAAATCAAAATTGCAAACACAAACCCCATATCTATTACATATTGTTCATGGGTTGCCTCCCATGTAGCGCTTGATTTAATGTTGCGGCATGACACAACTTGGATCATTCATCATTTAGCTCAAGAGCTTCCCGATCATGATCCGAATCCTCACCGAAATAGTGTTTCACCCTTTGCCCGTTTACTAAGAATGTAAGGCCAATCTTACCTTTAAGTTCAACAACCCCATGTTGTGTCATTTTAACCACTTCTAAGGGACCACTCCACTTCGACCTTAGTTTTCCGGGGAATAACTTTAGTCTAGAATTAAAGAGTAGTACCTTATCTCCTGGCTTGAAAGTACGAGCTACTATGTGCTTGTCATGCCACCTCTTTATCTTTTCTTTGTATAGCTTGGCATTTTCATACGCGTGGACCCTAAACTCCTCCAGTTCATACAGCTGATTCACTCTCTTTTTACCAGCCAGTTCAGGGTCTAAGTTCAGGTTCTTGATTACCCAATATGCTTGATGTTCTAATTCCGCTGGAAGGTGACATGATTTCCCAAACACTATGTGATAGGGAGAAGTCCCTATAGGTGTCTTATATGCGGTCCTATATGCCCACAATGCATCATCTAATTTCTCCGACCAATCTTTCCTTTGCGCGTTCACCGTTTTCTTCAAAATTTTCTTCACCTCTCTATTTGAAACCTCCAGTTGGCTACTCGTTTGAGGATGGTAAGCTGTAGCAACCTTATGATGAATACCATACTTAGCTAGAAGATGGTTAATGAAATGCTTACCTCCATCACTTATAATTTCCCTTGGAGTGCCAAAGCGAGTGAAGATGTGCTTCTTTATGAACTTTATCACCACCCTTGAATCATTGGAAGGAAAAGCGACCGCCTCAACCCATTTACTAACATAATCCACAACCACAAAAATGTATTGGTTTTCACTAGATGGTGGGAATGGACCCATGAAGTCAATACCCCACACATCAAAGATTTCTACCTCCAAAATATTACTTAGTGACATCTCATGTCTTCTTGAAATTATACCCAACCGTTGGCATTTATCACAACCCTTCACAAAAGCAAGAGAATCGTTAAATAACGAGGGCCAAAAGAAACCAGTTTGTAGTACCTTATGAGCAGTGCGCTCTCCTCCATGGTGACCTCCATATGGGCTGGCATAACAACTTTCGAGCACTTTGTGAATCTCAGATCCCAGAATGCACCTTCTCACTACTTGGTCTACACCTTGCTTGAACAAGAATGGTTCATCCTAGATATAGAACTTGGCATCATGATTGAGCTTTTTCTCTTGTTGGGTGGTTGCACCCAGAGGATAATCGCCACTTACTATCAAATTCACAATGTCTGCATACCATGGCACTTCAGAGATATCTAATGCCATCAATTATTCATCCGGAAACTCTTCCCGGATTTGCTTACCTTCATTCACACGTGAATAATCCTCCAACCTAGACAAGTGATATGCTATTTGATTCTCGGTACCTTTCCTATCTTTGATCTCAAGGTCAAATTCTTGGAGAAGCAATATCTATCGAATCAGCCTTAGTTTAGCATCCTTCTTGTTGAATAGGTACCTAATAGCTACATGGTCAGTAAAAACAATCACTTTAGTACCTACCAAATACGATCTGAACGTGTCGAAGGCAAACACTAGAGCCAACATCTCCTTCTCAGTCACTGTGTAATTAGCTTATGTAGATTCAAGGGTCTTGCTTGCATAGTAGATCGAGTGGAATACTTTATTCTTTCTTTGTCCCAACATTGCACCCACTGCTACGTCGCTTGCATCACACATGAGTTCAAATGGTAATCCCCAATTAGGAGCAATTAAGATGGGAGCCTCAATTAAGTTCCTCTTCAACATCTCAAAAGCTTTCAAACACCTCACATCAAAGTCAAACTTCACCTCCTTCTCCAAAAGACTGCACATAGGTCTGGTAATCTTGGAAAAATCCTTGATGAATCGCCTGTAAAAACCTGCTTGACCAAGAAAACTATGCACACCTTTTACAAAAATGGGTGGGGGCAATTTCTCAATAACTTCTACCCTAGCCTTATCAACTTCCAGACCAGATTTAGACACTTTGTGTCCCAACACTATTCCCACTCTTACCAACAAATGACATTTTTTCCAGTTTAAAACTAAGTTAGTGTCTTCACATCTAGCAAGTACTTTATCAAGATTTCGGAAACATACCTCAAAAGACTTCCCAAAGACGGAGAAATCATCCATGAACACCTCTACAAAGTCTTCCGCCATATCATGAAAAATGGCCATCATACACCTTTGAAAAGTCGTCGGTGCATTGCAAAGTCCGAATGACATGCGTTTGAAAGCATAGGTACCATAAGGACAAATGAATGTGGTCTTTTCCTGATTCTCTGGGGCAATTAAGATCTGGTTGTAACCGGAATACCCATCTAAGAAACAATAGTACTCTTGCCCTGCTAGTCGGTCAAGCATCTGATCAATGAAGGGAACGGGGTAGTGATCTTTCCGAGTTGCATCATTTAATTTTTGGTAATCCATGCAAATTCTCCACCTGATTACTGTTCTGGTAGGAATCAACTCATTCTTTTTGTTCCTTACCACTGTCATATCTCCCTTCTTGGGAACACATAGTATCGGACTTACCCACTTACTATCAGAGATTGGGTACATAATTCCAGCATCTAGCCACTTTATGACTTCATTTCTTACCACTTCTTTCATCACAGGATTCAATCAACGTTGATGTTATGCTTTGGGTTTGTGATCCTCTTCCATATAGATTTTGTGCATGCATAACGCCAGACTAATCCCATGAATATCAGCCATTTGCCATCAAATTGCTTTCCTCTTCCGCTTTAAGATTCTTAATGCCGCATCAACCTGTAAGTCAGACAATTCTGCAGAAAGTATAACAGGAAAAGTGTCATTAGTACCCAAATAAGCATACCTTAGGTGAGCCGACAGATTTTTTAGTTCCAACGTAGGAGTTTCTTCTATTGATGGCTTTGGTGGGGGGCCCAACTCGCGATCTAGTGACTCCACTTGAGTCCTACGAGTGTCTACTAGTGCTAGATTTAAGCATGATTCAAGTTCTTAAGCTTCAGTGTCTCCCTCTATCTCATGACCCACTAACACTCTTTCTAAAGGATCTTCAGGCACAACTACTTGTGGTTCTACTATGCGATCAACCACATAATAGCATATAACTCTTCATAAATAGAAGACAATTTTAAAGCACGGTAAACATCAAATACCTCAACCTTATCATATGCCCTCATAGTTTGTTGACCAGCTGCTACATCAATCAATGCCTTACCCGTGGCTAAGAAAGGTCATCCCAAAATGAATGGAACTTCCGCATCTGGTTCAAAATCTAAGAACACAAAGTCTACAGGAAAAATCAATTAACCTACTTGAACTAACACGTCTTCTACTACCCCCTCTGGCCTAACAATGGATCTATCAGCGAGTTGGAGAATAACAATGGTTCTTTTTCGACTACCTAACCCAAGATTTTGATACAAAGATAAAGGCATCAAATTTATACTTGCCCCCAAATCACACAACCCTCGGGCATGAACACTTCGCCTAATTGTAATCTGCACAGTAAAACTACCCTGATCTTTTAACTTTTTGGGCAGTCTGTTTTGGATCCTTGAGATGCACTCCTTAGTAAGTGCCACAGTTTCATATTCAATGAGTCTCCTCTTGCTGGCAACTATGTCCTTAACGTATTTCGCATACTTCGGGATACCCTGCAAAATGTCAACCAAAGGTAGATTAATGTGAACTTGTTTAAGGAGAGACAGAAACTTACCGAAACATTCATCTTCATTCTGCTTTTTCAACCTTTGTGGAAATGGAGGTGGTAATTTCTTTTGAGGAACGGGTACCTCAACATTGGAGCTTTTTACTACCTCTTCCACCTTCTTTTCTTTGTTACTTACCTCAATATCTCTCTTCTTTGGAGCTAGTTCCTCTAATTGCAGCCCATTTCTAGTACTTACCGCATGCAATTGCTTTGGGTTGGGCTCAGTATCACTGGGCAGCCCACCTTGGGGATGCAAGTTCAAAGAATTAGCCACTTGCGCAACTTGTTTCTCTAAACTCATCTGGGACATCTGGATGTTTCTAATGTTTTCATCTTGCTTGTCTATTCTAGCATTTAATTTAGTCTCTATCTCAGTCATGATCTTTTGTAGTAGCTCTTCATTGGTCATCCCCCCTTTTGGTGCACTAGGATTTGAGCCTTGGTTAGGATTGTAGTATTGTTGCCCAGCCCCTTGAGAACGGTATTGGTTTGCCCCTTTGATACACTCAAATTACACCTTCCTACAGAAGTATAAACGGTCGTTATCAAATAAAGAACCCAACTTGTAGGTTGGGGTCGATCCCACGAGGGAAATGGTTTAGACTTTACTTTAACTAACAATTATATTCAATTAGTCAAATTACTTCCAGAAATAGGTAATTAAAGGGGGGTTTGTTTGTGTGAAACGAAGAGTAAGAATTTAATAAGTAATCAGTAATCAAAATTCAACTTTGGTTGTTATCAAGATAAGAGAAATAACTAGGGTATACGTGTTCCCCACAAG
>JAJONQ010034270.1:0-14773 GCA_036250385.1 Solanum microdontum | reverse complement strand
GTTTTGATCCAATATTTTTGATTATTTTGATACAGTTTTTACTTCAAATTATGATTGATTTGTTTTTAATTAATATTTTACTTATGATAGTGAAGAGGAGAGGCTTCCCACGAGCCTATTTCAATTCATATGAAATACAAATTTAAATATACTCACGTAATTTATTTTAAAAAGTGAATAAATAAAGCTCTATAAAAAATACATATAAAAAGCCTAAATAAGATGAAGGGTATTTTTGTAAACAAACTACTTATTCTTAAAAAGTATGTCATGCATATTAGTTTTAATACAACAAACCAAACAGTTAATAAAAAACAATCTCTGCATAACTAATCCCAGCATAACTAATACCATCATAACTTGTATTCAAACCAAACGACCCCTTAAAACCTGACGCTCTTAATACCAAGTTATTCATTGAATTAGTCGAGGTGTGCACAAATTAGTAAAATAGAAGATTATAGATCATTCAGCAAAATGTTGATTGAAGAAATCGGCTCCTCACTAGATCCCATCTGTCTTGTTGCTTCCAGCTTGAGCCATCAATATTTTGTAAATGATATATCTTTATCTTTATCATACACTCCAATCAGATGAACTGAATAAGTTTGCTAATATAATGTAGTAGTGAAGACGTTTTTACATTTTTTAGAAAGGTCTTCATACTATCCAACAACTTGAGTTGAAATTTTTGGTGGAAAGGAAAGGGCCGGTAATGTAACAGAAGCACTGCATCACTACCTTTTCTCTCCCCTCGTCACTGTTAATAGTCAAAATTCTACTAACAATAACTTGGACTTACATATTGTAACAGGTGTTTGTTATCACACTGAAAGGAATAACGTTCTTGATATCTCCATATATGCAAAACCATGAATGTGAAATAATGAACCAAATGTTGCTTAGTGATATTAGTAAATGAGATACTCCATCTGTTTAAAAAAGAATGATCCTACTTTCCTTTTTAATCTGCTTCAAAAGGAATGACATCTTTCCTTTTTTAGATAACATTTTAATTTCAGCTTTCTATGTGACATGTCTAATGCCACAAGATTAAAGAACAATTTTATACATTTGACATAATTTTAATTTAGGACCACAATATTCAAAAGTTTTTTTTTCTTAAAATCCGTGCCAAGTCAAACTAGGCCACTTTTTTTTAAATGGAAGGAATACTTATTTCAAAAGGGAAATGAAGGAATGTTGCATACTAATTTACTTCGATCAATGTAGACACACAAAATAGATTTCATTGTGGGATACATCTTCCATATGGAAATGGAAAATCATGGTTGAACGAATAGACACCAATAATTTAAAGATGTAAGAGACGAAACAATAATGTTGCAGCAGCCACCACTACCCTAGCATTGAAGATGAAAAAATGGGTATATACTTGTAAAAATAGGTAAAATTTCGAAGTTAAAGTGATAAAGTAGCTTACTTTTACTATTTAAGACACTATAAATAATTTTGAAACTGCAGATCAAGTAGAAGCCCCATAGTACAGTAGAAATTAGCCAAGACAAAACATGCTAAATTGGGATCAGAACTCAATTATCCCTGTTGGAATCAAATGGAGCAGAGAAGACTGTACAATTCAGCAGTAAAAGATGGATATGTCTCTGAGTCGGTTGGGAGGGGTGATAAAAAATAAGTACATAGAAAAAGAAAAAAATGAGACTTAACTCAAGATAGAGATCCAAGTCCAACAACAAATTTGCAGATTTCGACTAGACTAACTTGGAAAATGTTCCTCATATAACTATGATCTTGTTTGCTTGAATAAGCTTTAAAAAATGAAGGGAAAGGGTCTGAAAAATATTTCAACTTTGGCCAAAATTGTTGTTACGATATCAAACTTTATGAAGGACCTTTTATCCATGCATTATTTAATAGTTTAAAGGTATATATGTGCCCACGTGGACACATTACTATTTATAATGATGCAATATTTATGATGTCCACGTGAGCATATATATATCTTTAAAATACACTATTAAATAGTATAAGGGGTAAAAAGTCCTTTCTAAAGTTCGATATTGCTACATCAATTTAGGTCAAAGTTCGGATATATTTCAAACCTTTTTCCAAAGATGAATGAAAGATCTTAGCAACATGAAAACAACTCAATTAGAGGGTTCTCAAGGTAGTATAAATTATGATGAAACTGAACGGTAAGTAAAATAACGAAGATTCATCATTATTTCTACCATAAAAAAGTTTCTTAAATAAAAATAGTCTTGTTAACACATTTCTGGGGAAAAACAAGAACATCTTAGCAATGACATATGAAACAATCAGGACACGTTAACTTCTATTACATCTCTACTTAATCTAGGCAGTTGGCCCAGAGAACAAAAGTCCTTAGATATATGCATATTGAAAGTTCATGACTTTTTCTTTTTATCTTAGCTTAATCACAATGTTTCAATTAGATCTCAGAAAAGAAACTACCCATTTTTAGACGAAATTTCAGAACTTGACCTTCAAGGAATTTAGGCCTTTTAATTAAAGAGGTTCAGTGTTAGATTATGAATTTTATGTTGCAATATCATATAAAGTTAAAAGGGTTAACATTCCCTCAATAGATCTCGTCTTGAGGGTGCATAAGTGGATTTTCGTAAACCTCAAAAGTTGATGCGAGTAAAATCCTAATTTTTCAAAGAAAAAAATCCTTGTGGCCATAATGGTAAAATCGAATGCATATTCACATTATAAACTGGTTTTATTTATGACATTTTTACCCTTATTTATCAAATTTTTTTATTAATTATTTTTCAATAATGAAAATGTTTCCCAATACATGGGGAATGAACTAATTTCCATATTTCTATTACTTTCATAAATGCATGTGTAATCATTTAAAATTTATTAAATATAAATTTATAAAATGATTTGAATTATATTAAATTCATGAATATATTAGTCCAAATAAATATTATAGATTAATATAATTGGGTTAATTATTTAAGCCCAATAAAAATAAATTTAATTAGAGTCCAAATTAATTTATTTGGGCTAAAATAGATGAACCCAATTTGCTAAGCTCAATATCATCTCATCCTAGAAGCCCATTTTAATATCCAGTGGCAAATGACGTGGCATGCCAACTCAAACAAAGAAGCCAATAGGATCATCTCATGTGTCAAGATGACAAACTCGCTTCGTAAAGCCTATATGTCCTATCACTTGAATCTGATTGGCCGGAGGGAAACCTGTTCCTATCACAACTCCTATATTCTAAAACTATAAATAGGGGTCTCATAATTCAGAAAAAGGACAAGAAAATTTCTAACAAACGCTAGAGTGAGTTCGTGGATCAAAAGACACATATTTCTCTACAAGCTCAAGAACAAGCTCTAAAGCCCTTGAATCCAAGATCAAGATCATTAAGTTCAAGTCCATATCAAGCTCATCAAATCCACAAAATCAAATTCAAGTTTATCGAAGATTCAAAAGCAAGCTCTAAAGCCCTTGAATCTAAGATCAAGTTCAAGATTAAGCTGCCCATGAATTATATCTGAAAAGACAAATCAGAGGAATCACAGAGATTGTAACACTCATACTTTAAAATAAATAAATATGATTGTTCAATACTTTTCTGTTCTTGATTATTATTTTCTAGATGCGAATTTTACTGTCTCTAAATTCTGGCACGCCCAGTGGGAAAATCTCTACCTCTCATCTCAACTTTTCAAGCATCAAATAATATCAAAATGTCTTCCACTATAGAAGAACAACTAACAAGCTTGGCTAAAGCAATTGAAGGCCTGATAAAGTGTGCACACGAACAAGATGCTAAACTTCCCAAACTAACAAATAAGATAAATAACATGATCGAGAGAAGAACAAGTCAAGTACCTCTGAAGCTTCCTAGAATTTAAGACGAAGGAGAATCTTGCATAAAACAAACAAAGATCAAACAAATTCATCTCTCCATTGAAGGTTTGATTCATATTGATCAATTGAAGGACTTTATCATATAGGTCATTGAAGACAAATTTAAGCCCTCGTCCAAATTTTCTCTCACATATGCAAAGTCATATACACAAAGGATTGATAACTTGGAAATGCCTGAGGGCTATTAACCTCCCAAGCTCCAACAATTTAATGGAAAAGGAAATCCAAAACAACATATAGCGCACTTCATCGAGACTTATAATGATGTTGGGATGTATGATGATTATCTTGTCAAATAATTTGTTCGATCTCTCAAAGAAAATGCCTTTGATTGGTACATAGATCTTGAACCTAGTTCTATAGATTGTTGGGAATAGTTAGAACAAGAGTTCCTTAATAATTTCTATAGAACATGACGTGTCATAAGTATGATTAAACTTACAAAGGCTCACCAAAGTGAAGATGATGAGATAGTTTTTGACTTTATCAATCGCTGGAAGAGTTTGAGCCTCAACTGCAAAGATCACCTTAGTGAAACTTCTAGCATTGAAATGAGCATTCAAGACATGAATTGGGGTCTTCACTATATATTGCAAGGATTAAAGCTCAATACATTTGAAGAGTTGAAAACTCGTGCACATGACATGGAATTAAGCATGACTATAAGAGTAGATCAACGATCTCCTATCTGTGGGCCTTGCGAAGGTGAAGATCTAAAAGAACTCCAAAGTGGGGGCAAGTCTGCATTCGAAGATGAATTTGAATAGTCAATGCCTATCTAGACACAAATTAAAGCATGATCATAAACTGCAAGTTACAACACTCCTTATCACATGAGTCTAAACTACAAGTTACAATGCTCCTCGTTGCATGAGCCTAAACTGCAAGAGTAATCATAAGTTATATTGAATTTTAAAAATAAAAATTAATTATTTAAAATTAAAAAAATTATATTAGACAAATAAGGGTCTTTATAAATGATATTAAATTAAATATTTAAGATATATATTGTCTCTTGAAAATATATTAGTTAATAAACATATGTTTTTAACTAATATTATTAAAATAATTGATTTATATTTTCAATTTAGTATATTTTAATTAAATTAGTCATAAAAACTAAAATTACATCATTTCTATGAACATCATGAAATGCATGTTTGACAAACAGATTAATATTATAAATATAATATCATAAAATTATAAAACATTTGACAAAAAAGATAATCTATCAAGTCTAACTTTAAAAAATAGTTTGTAATGTAAAATATCGAGTCAATACTCCCCAAACAAATTAAATTGAAAATATAACATAAGTTTTAAACTCAGAACAAAAAAATTAACATAATACTCTTATGTCAAATTTCAACACAAAATACATAAATATGATTTAAAAGAAAAGGAAAACATAAGTTCATAACTTTATTCAACAATGAATTTTACTTTAATTTTAAAAATAGAATACTAACAAAATTATACTAATAAATTTTTTAGAAGATACAAAAAATTGCATGAAATCACATGAAGTAAAGGTTGAGAATAAGAAGACAATGATATATAAATAATATTAAATATATTTTAAAGAAAATATTAGAATGATAGAATCAAAACAATTGAAAATAATAAAAATATAAAATACATTAAAACGAAAAAATTAAAACAAAAATAAAAGAAAGAAATTAAAAAATAAACAACTTGTAATTACACCACGTAATTAATAGCAATTCACAGCCTCCCCCTGTGAGTTGAAGAGTGTAATTACACCCAATTACCTGTTGACCAGGTAATTACATGCCCAACCAAACAAGATAGACAGTGTAATTACACAAATTACACCAATTCCAATTAACAGGGTGAGCTTTCCAAACAGGCCCTAAATAGATCTTTAAATTCCCATGCCTTAAGGTGGACAAGATTTGTCCATTTGCACCTTAAGCTAGCCTTTTCATAGATTTATCCGTAAAAAGATCTTTAAATTTTCATGCCTTAAGGTGGACCAGATTTATCCCTTTGCACCTTAAGCTGGCCTTTCCATGAACTTATCCTTAAAAATATCTTAAATTTTCAAACCTTAAGGTGGATAAAATTTGGCCTTCCACACCTTATGTTTAAGTATTTGGGATCTCGAAAAGCCACAAATTAGTGATCTCAAGGTGAGACGTTAAACACATCTCTTCACACCTTATGCTTAAGTATAAAGGATCTCATAAAACCACAAAATAGTTATATTAATGTGGGTATTTTAAACACATCCTTTCACACCTTATGCTTATGTATTCGGGATCTCATAAAGCCTCAAATTAGCGAGTTCAAGACGGATACACTAAACACATCCATTCACTCCTTATGCTTAAGTATTCAAGATCTCATAAAGCCTCAAATTTGTGATTTCAAGTCGGGGATGTTAATCACATCCCTTCACACCTTATGCTTAATTATTTGATATCTCATAAATCCTCGAAGTAGTGATCTCAAGGCGGGGACGCTAAACACATTTCTTCACACCTCAAGACCAAATTCTTGTGTTGTGATAAAACTATCCATTGCGTAGCCTTCACAAAATATAAATGTTAATTCAATTGATCTACAAAAAAATACACAAAAAAAGACAACACAAAGAAACACAAGTAAAGGAGATCATTACATGTCAAGACATTTGAGACTTGGAAGCCATGCTAAGATAACTAGGTTATACTTGAGACAATATTTTCTTGGTAATAATGAAACCCTTGAAGTATAGTTTCAAGCGATCACAATCCTTTTTGGTGATGACGTTTCGACATCAAGATATAAAATATTTTGTGAGGCACTGAAAATTTGAAATCAGGTATGTGACAAAATTTAAAGTTAAGTTCAAACAATTTTCTAGAACGACATTGAAAGATTTTCTTTCCAAATTTTGGATATGTTGTAGCCATTCATGTTTACTTTCTGTAGAATCAAGCGGATTGCAATTTCAACCGAAAACTAATAGATAAACAAGGATTAAAATGCGTCCCTCCACCCTATCAGTACAAATAGAATAGTTCATTTATACAAAATGGTAAATGGGATTCTATAATCATCGACCATATAAATAAAAATGAAGCGTTAATCCTTACCAACTTGATCTTGTTACTTCTGGCAACAAACATGCATGAACCATTTCACGAAGTATGTGTTCGCATAGGCCAAAGTCTCAATAGTTAGCTCTCGGCCTTCTGATAAAAAAACAACCTTAATGAAGGAGTGTGTCACGACCCAGGGGTACAACCTAGATGTAACATTACATATAGGATCCCGAGAGGCCCCATACCAGCCACTTAACATTCATAACATAAGAAATAGAACAAAGAGACAAAGAAATACATTTCAAGTCCCAAAAGTTTTATAAAAGTAAAGTGGAAGTCTAATCACTTTGTCTCAATAACTATCTAATACAATAGAATGAAATTGGGCCTAGCCCATACATCATGTCCAAAACCGAAAGAAAGAAAGAAAACTGAAAACAATGAAAATCCGTCTTCGAAGCATGAGGACTCACCCAAGCTCGGAAATCTCTCAAGTCAATCTCTAGCCATGAAACTGAGAACCCTGACTGTCGGACCCTATATTTGGAGAAATGTAGGTAAGAGTATGCCTTAATACAAAACAATGTACCAAGTATGATAGCCATGCATAAAACATTTAAATCATGCTAAAAAGGGACATTTTCATAAATATGCAATGATCCAGATAAAACATGCATCTTGAGAGTTTGAAACCATAAGTCATAAAACTATGATCAATGCAAGTGAACATCATCTTAAATCATGCTTATGATACTTCCTTGAAGTAACCTTGTTTCATCATAACTTTAATAAAGTGTGGAAAATAGCCTTAACTGACATATAAGACCATGTGACCTATCAACATGGAATCTGGTGTCTACTCCACACCGAAAAAGGGGTGTCCTACTTGCCAAGGAAGGGCCATGAACTTCTAGCTATTGTGGATCTACTAGCTAATGTCTATCTAGATAATCGTCCTTTTGGGAACATAGGTAAGGGATAAAGAGATTGCTTCTAGAAACCCGGACTCTACTAACGAAAGAGCTTCCATCTCAATATCCTCTCGGTTCTAAGCATAAATCCCACATAATAGTTATTTTCTTAACTTGCTCTTGTTATTCATGGAAGGGCACGTTATCTTGCCAATCCAAGCTAAGTCATAAGTCGTCCATGGAAAGGTATCACTAAGTAACCGATCCAAGATAGGTATTATTATAATAACTCCTAAGATCTTTGATTCATAGTTTATTTGAGAAAACCTTTCAACCCTAAGAATCCTTTATGTGAGAATGTCCTTCCACAAATCATGCTTTAGTGTGTTTATGAGAAATCTTTTCAACAGCACAACAACAATTATCATTGATACTTCACTCTCAAATCATCCTTAAAACATTTACATAAATCTCATAAGAATATGCTTAATTCAAAATCTCTTCTTTCATAATTCAAAACCCACATCACATCATCAAAATTGGAGAACATGGGATTTACATGGGTTCATGGGGAATCATCTCAAAATCATAGTATTTCATCAATTCATGCATAAGAGATCATAATTCAATCATTTAAATCAATAATCAAGAGAACCCATGGCAATTGAAGAAAACCCTAAGTAAATTGGGGATTTTTAACTTTGAAAGAGGAGAATTTTGGAACTCCATGAATGGAAGGAATCCATGGATGAAAACTATCATACCTCAATGCAAAAAGCTTGTCTTCAACAGTGGAATTGGAGACTTGATTTGAAACCCTAGGTTGAACCCTTCTTGTTCTTCAAGTTTCTAGAGAGAGAAATATTTTAGAGAGGAAGAACTTGATTTCTTTGGTGAATTTAAGAGAATGACTTGAATGGGTTGAATTTGGGGTTAAAAATCACTTATATAGGGGTCATAGGCATGGGTAAAACGGCATAGTATCAACATAAAATAATTTGGAAAAGACCTAACTGCCCCTGAACTTACAGCTGACTAAACCCCCACACGCCACCCCTCACGAGCCGTCAAGGATCACATGGGCCGTGGTGGCAGTTGTGGTCCTTGACTAGTGGCTTGGAAAAACACCCCAAGACCCCCCTTCCTTCACGACCCACTCCAGGAGCCATCAAGGCTCTCATGAGCCCTCAAGTGGCTCGTGTTGAGGGTCACCCTTAAGGCAGCTACTGCCTCCCCTTTCACAGGCTTCACCACGTGCCATGGTGTTCACCACGAGCTGTCTAGGTGCGCGTGGGAGGGGAACCCTCTTTGGCTAGGCTCACTGAGCCTTCACGAGCCACACCACACCTCGTGGTGCCTTTCACGGTTTGTCTGGGCCTTCATGAAGGGTGCCCATGCTCAGTCTTTAGCTTGTGACCTCTCACTTAGTCCCTTGCATAGCCTACTAGATTCTGAGGTGTTATAACATGTAGGTGCACTATGCCGTGGTAGGGATTGTAACTTTCCATAAATTTCCCATTTGTCACTCAACGACATAACCTTTCTTATTTCTTTTTTTGAGGATCAATGAATCGAATGATATTTCTATTCTAGTTTTTGCCTCTTCTTCTCTCTCTGAATCAAACTTCTTCTTTCCATAATGGTTGAATTCCTATTAGTATCCATGATACAAGTCAAATCCTAGATGTAGAAATAGAAGAAGGTGGACCCCCTTCTCCGCCGAAAGAAATGAGATTATCACGAATACACACATTAATTAACCAAATTTGCTTGACGTAGAGGCAGTCAAGAAAGCCGCATAAGTGAATGTATAACCTACAAAAAAGTGAGCTAATCCAACCAATATTTCTTGTAGAATAGAAAGTGCCAGTGGTTTATCTCTCCATCGAATCAAATTGGCCAAATGTGTGCGTTCGTGAGCCCATGCTATAGTTCCAATCAATACCTGCCAATATCCATGCCAAGAAATTAAGAACATAACTCTAGTAGCCCAAACAAGATGTCCAAATAAGAACATCCATGCCCAAACCAATAAGCTATTCATTCCAAAAGGGTTATATCAATTGATAAGATGTGAAGAGTTTAACCATAAATAATCCGTTAACCGGCCCATCAAATAAGTGGAAGATTCATTAAACTGTGAAACATTACCTTGCCATAATGTGATGTGCTTCCAATGCCAATAAAAAGTAACCCATCCAATAGTATTTAACATCCAAAAAGCTGCCAAATAAAGTGCGTCCCATGCCTAAATATCACAAGTATCGCCTCGTCCTGAGCCATCGCACGAAAAATTATAACTGAAATCCTTTTTATCTAGCATTTACTTGGAACCATGTGCATCTAATAAATCATCTTTTACTAAGATCAATGTAGTTGTATGTAAACCAAGGGCAATAGCATGATGAACCAAAAAGTCTTTAGGACCTATTGTTAAGAATAATGAATTACTATTTCCATTAACAATATTTAACCAACCTCGCAACCAGATGCTTCGACCTGCATTTAATGTTTGGCCAGTCGTTGAAGATAAAAGTACATCGAACCCATATAAAGTTTTACCATGAGCGGATTGTATCCATTGAGAAAATATAGGTTCAATCAAGATTTGCTTCTTCGGAGTGCCAAAGGCAAGCATGACATCATCATGAACATAAACTACCAGGGTATGGAATCTCAAAAAGAGGCTGGACGAACTTAAATGAGATATGATAACTTCTTTATGATCTAACATTCTTGCAATACATTATCTTCATTTTGCTCCAGATTGTAATCTCTACTAAAAATATAGCCCCATGAGCAAAAGCTCCTATCATGATGAATTCTGCGATATACATGTGGTGGGTATATAATGCAACTTGAGTAGTAAAGTCTTGTGCTATGAATTCATAAGCAGGTAAAGAGTACATGTGTTGAGCTACCAAAGAAGTAATAACGCCTAAAGAAGCCAAAACAAGACCTAATTGTAAATGAAGCGAATTGTTGATTGTCATAAAAACCCTTATGTCTACGCCCCAATTGTCCCCCTGGAGGAATATGTGCATCTAAAAGATCTTTCATACTGTGCCAAATCCCGAAATTGGTTCTTTACATATGACCATCAACAAGAAAAATAAATGCAATAACTAAATGGTAATGGGCAATATCATTCATCCATAAACTTTACATTTATGGGTGGAATCCCCTGAGAAGAGTTAGAATGGCCATTCTCGCCCCTTTGATGGTATCAACTAAATAAATACTTGAATTGGGGTTTTGAGAATAAATATTCCATTGACCTATAAAAAGTGGGCCTTACCCTTTGGGATATGGTAATACATCTAAGATATTATTCCACCAAACGTACTCCCCACTGGGGAACAATAACATGGACTAAATGCCCTCTCCAAGCCAATGAACTTATGCCAAAGAGTTCTGAAAAATGGTGATTCAGATGAGATTCATCATTTTTAACCATGAAATGCTCAGTTTCCATTTCGGTTGTTGGTGTAACCAACCTGCTATTAAGGATATGGCAAAAAAGATATAATAGAAAAAGAGCACCAGTATAAAGATCTTCATTAGTGTGTAAACCGATTATACACCACCACTGATAAACACCAGAATAAGCGATATTCAGTAGGCCAAAAACACCCCTTTTCAAGTAAAAGCTTCCATGGCCGGTTGACCAAAATGAGGATCCCAAATTGTATGAGCAATATGTCTAACATGTAAAAGGTCCTGTACCCATGACTCAAAATTTCTTTCCAAGCTACATGAAACAGATTTATGGAAGTCCACACAAAAAATATTTCTAATTCATCGAAGTGAGAAGAAAAAATATTTTGATAAAGACGTTCCTCAGTAATATCATCATGACTCTCGAAGTCATGTGTGGTAGTAATAACAAACCAAATACGATGAGTAGTAGGGTCCTAAGCTAAACCTTTTCTAAACATTGGAAATTGTAATGCCATAATTCTTTTCAAATACTCCTAGCCATTATCCTTTCAATTTTGATACTTCTACCTTGAGATAAATTTGGTTAGTGTCATTGCGGAAATCTGAAATTGTTGGTGCGCTAAAATCTTAAGTTGACTTCGTATTAATATCTGAAGTAATCCCAAAGGTATTAAATTTTGGATTTCAAATATATCATAGACTTTTGTGTCTAGATTCAAAATAATCAAACGGTTCGTGATTTCTTCGTTCCTACATCAAGATACGAGAGTTTTAGTAAATCAACACAAATATGAAATTTTCAGCATGACAAAATCTAGAGCTAACTTCAAAAAATCATCTAGAATGATTATGAAGATATTAAATTCTGAATTTTGGATATGTTGTAAATAAATAAGTCTAGTATCATGAAAATCAAACCGTTTATGATTTCAACGTTTTTACAATATGATATGAAATTTCTACAACAAACATGTCAAGTTGTGGAAAAGATGACAAAATTCAAATGGACGGGAAGAGAAGAAGAAAGTACCATGGCGTTGATTTTTAAATGTTGTATTGACCTTGTCCCATGCTTTATGATTTAGACTATTAAGCTTTGACACATTTCACTTGGTCATGCATTTAATGTTTTAAACTACTTATGTTACAATGTTTATCTTTTATTATACATTTTTCTCATACTCGGTACATTCAAAGTACTGACGTATATATTGTGCCATTATTGATTCATAATATACGATCTGTCGTTCCTCCATCCGGTCGTGTTTAGGTTGGATCTTTCATCAGCTTCAGAGTTTTGGTAAGTCCTCATATTAGGGGGACCTTGCCACCATATGCCTTTATTGCTTTTGATGTCTTTTTAGTTTTTAGACTTTTTTCGTGGTTTAGGGGTTTGTCCTAACCAGATTATGATTATTAGAGGCCTGTTAGACATAGATGATGTATTCCGCTAAATTTTAGTTATGTACTTTGTTTTGGTATCTTCTATGTACTAAAAAGTTTGCGACTTATATCTCTTTCCTTACTTTAAATCTCTTATATTATGTTTCATAGTGTCATGCTTATGTGAAGTGGCTAGTTTAGGGCCTCTCGGGGTCCTATTCTTCATGTCACATTTAGAGTGCACTTTGGTTCATGACATCATGCCTGTGTCAGACCGACATAATACCTGTTTTAAATTGTCTAGCACCAAAATTGCATCGGTGCTCAACTAGTAAACTGGGAAGAATCACATTACACTAGTGTTGAGCCTGCGGATAATCACTGCATCAGCTTTCAATGTCGTTGACCGACCACCCACCACAACTTATGTATTCCATTTATTCTAATTGCAATTGATCAGTGTTCACCTATCCTACTAAGTGAAGTGCTAGTTAATGAGCAAATATGACATTCATAAGTAAGTCCTTAACTCCTTTTTTGAGCTCGTACTTCATGAGGACATAACTTGTTTTATATTTGGCGTGCTTGTGCTCAGTATCATCTTTATGAATAGTAGTTAAGTAAATAAATTTTGAGGATTTTCTTCGCACCATGATTCTTTTCCAAGGAGCAGGATTTTCTTATTCCTGACTCTTTGTTTTTGTGTCAGACCGAGTTAGTGTTTCCTATGATAGATTAAGAGCTAACTTTTTAAAGGAAAAATATCAAGTTTAAGACATCTTGGTTGAGTTTTATGTCATAATTCTTGCAAGAGGGACCACCAAAAATTTTGTTTGGCTAAGAAGTTGAAATTAATTTGAAAAAGGAGAGAAAAATGGATTTAAAGCTTTCTCTTGTCATGGCTCGTACATTTTTTGTTTGAATTTTTTGATTTACAAGCGAGTTTTGATTTATCACTTGTAGTTTGTCTAAAGTCATTCGGTTCAATTGATTTCGAGATGAACTTAAGACCTTGTTGGTGATTTTAAACCCGCAAGTCCTTGATGATTTTAAGCCTTCCTAATTTGTATTAGTGGCGATTAACATAGCAGGCAAGCCTATGGTTCAATGTGTGTATGATTGAATTTCTTTGTGGGTGTGAGTGAATTAACATGATTTATAATAATTCCTTGAATTAATATGTGTAAATGTGAGTGGATTCTCTATTGTGTGGGTGGCATAGTTTTGAAGAGTAGAGATAGAAAATAGAGATAGAAAGTAGCTAAGAAACTTCTTGCTCATTAAGGAAGAAAACTCAAATTATATACATCTCCAAGCATGGAATTCACTTTTGGATATCAATTTTGCTTGAAATGTATCTTTCCTTTAAGAGTATTATCTTTATTTTTTTCAATTATGAATAGCTAAATCTGTGGCTACGAGTGTGTGTGCAAGATGTGGGTGTAAAACCCAATGGATATTGAACAATTAGATCCAAAATTCACTTTTATGCATGGATCTACTTTTGTCTTAAAATTTTAATTTGAAAATCAGTGGTAGCAAACATTGATTGAACTCTCTAACACAATTTTTTCTTGAAAAAGAAAAATAGAGTTGGGTAAGACTTCATTAGTGAGGACTTGTGAATTAATCACTGGATTAAAGCTAGGGATAGTCTAATCCGACTAATTTCTTGTTTAAGAGTAGAGATAGACATAGTCTATCAATTCAAGGAATGTTTGGTGTTTGAATTGTTATGATCTTGGAGTTCGAGAGAATCTAAGGGATATATGTTTGTTAGTTGGAGAGAATATCGAATATAGCTTTGACCAAACATTATCCATCTATTGACTAATTTGAATTTTATAAATATTTTCCTATTGTGTTGAAATTTCATCGCAATGCACACACCCCTAGCTGTTTTCTCCCTTGTTGAATACTACTTTGTGTGAACTTTAAAATAATGATACTTGTGATTGATCAATTCTAGTGTTTCCTAAATCCCCCTCCCCCCCACTTTTTTTTATATATATATATATATATATATATCGTGTTGATAATACACTGTTCTAGTTTGTGTTGAGTTGATAAGTCAATTTGAGTGTA